>JAUKPP010250303.1:0-12766 GCA_032273245.1 Phyllaplysia taylori
ATGGACAATCGGGAGGTCGGTGGATGAGCCCAAAAATCGGGAGTCTCCCGACTTTCTCGGGAGAGTTGGCAGGTATGAATCACCCATGTGATCAATTTGGAGCAAAACAATTTAGTAAGAACTCATCTAGTAAAAACAATACTTGGACCGTTCTTCAGGGATAAAGAATATGGCAAAAAATAAAGAAATGATACCAAAAATTTGCTGATGTCGCTGCTGTAACTCCTGCAGTGTTGTTGCTGTTTGCAGTGGTTGTGCCATCATCTCTATCGGTGTCTCTGCTGCTCTGTATACTGCTGGTGACATTGGCGGGAGTTTTTTATCCACCTGGTACATGTTGAAGTTGAGAATTACAAGTCATGAAACATGTTGGAACATGTCAAAGCTACTATAAACAACCAACTTAGTACCTTAAGCCATGCAAACACCTTTATCGTTTAATCTCTTCTCTGTTTCTTCTCTTGTAATCTATCTTAAAACGATAAATAAAGAGACTGTAGACAAAATTCCTTTAGTTTTCTGCATCTAACCACAGCAGAGCACCAACAGCCTGCTAATACCCTGACCAACTCATTGTCTCCTACAATGACAGAATAAAGCGGGATCTCAATTATTTCCCCATTTTACGACTTTATAAAACAAAAATTTGAGAATTTGCTGTTCTGAGGCAAACATAAAATGTGAGAGGGAAAAATCTTCTGAGCGTGAATCGAGCTCGGGTCTTCCGCACAATAGGCAAAGAGACTAACATATTTCACTACAGGCGCCGGTCAATGTTTTCAATTTTTTTATAATTTTTTTTATAGCGCCGGTAAGGTTATGGGGATCATAATACTAAAAGATACAGAGATCTGATACTTTTGTCTAAGGTAAGTGATGTTAAAGTATTGGCACCTTACTATTCATTGATATCATTCATGATGGAACAGCAAAGTTCTTTGTTAAAAGTAATCACCCATGTGATCAATTTGAGGCAAAACAATTTAGTAAGAACTCAGAGAAAACACCAATAATTGGACATTTCAACACTTAAACTCCCCTCAAGGATAAAGAAGATGGGAAAAAATAAAGAGATGATACCAAAGATTTGTTGATGCCATTCCTGCAACCCCTGCAGTGTTGTTGCTGTTTGCAATGGTAGTGCCATCATCTCTATCACTGTCTCTGCTGCTCTGTATACTGCTGGTGACATTGGTGGGAGTTTTTTATCCACCTGGTACATGTTGAAGTTGAGAATTACAAGTCATGAAACATGTTGGAACATGTCAAAACTACTATAAACAACCAACTTAGTACCTTAAGCCATGCAAACACCCTTATCGTTTAATCTCTTCTCCGTTTCTTCTCTTGCAATCTATCTTAAAACAATAAAAAAAAAAATTAAAAAAGATGGCAGACAAAATTCCTCTAGTTTTCTGCATCTAACCACAGCAGAGCAACAATAGCCTGCTGATACCCTCACAGACTCATCTGTCTGACAGAATAAAGTGGGATCTCAATTGTTTTCTCCATTTTATGACTATAAAAAGAAAATTTGAGACTTTGCTGTTCTGAAGCTAACATGAAATGTGACAGGGAAAAATCTTCTGAACATGAATCGAGCTCGGATCTTCCGCACAATAGGCAAAGAACTTAACACATTACACTACAGGCGCTGGTAAAGTTATGGGGATCACAATACTAAAAGATCCAGTAATCTGTCAAAGTATTGGCACCTAACTATTCACTGATATAAAATAATTGATGATGGAACAGTGAATTTCTTTGTTAAAAATAATCACCCATGTGATCAATTTGGAGCAAAACAATTTAGTAAGAATTCAGAGAAAAAACAATAATTGGACATTTCAGCACTTGAACCCTTCCTCAGGGATAAAGAAGATGGGAAAAAATAATTGGATAACACCAATGATTTCTTGATGCCGCTGCTATAACCCTTGCAGTGTTGTTGCTGTTTGTAATGGTTGTGCCATCATCTCTGTCACTGTCTCTGCCACTCTGTATACTGCTGGTGACATTGGCAGGAGTTTTTTGTCCAACTGGTGAACATGTTGAAGTTGAAAAGTATAAGTCATATTTGTTCCACATAATTTGGTAGAACTGACGATAAGGTAATGAGAAATGTGATACGATTTAAAAGTTTGTAATGCACTTATCTAGTAGGCAAATTCTAAGGCCTGGGAATTGAGCGAGTACCCAGCTCGATTGAATCAATACCACATGACAATCTCTTGACTTGACTCATATATGATTCAGATCAGCTCCATCTCTAATCGCTCGTCAATTGTTCCTCTAATTGCTTCTTGGTCGCTCTTGGCTATAGGTGCAAAATAAATGCCTACCCAGAACAACAAAAATAGGACTAAAGCACCTAAAACTATAGTAATTTAAAGAAAATGCAACAATCTTCCTTATTTCTAGATAGATCTAGGTCTAAATCTACTGGGCATTGAAAGGATCATGGATAGAGCCCATCAAGCCGCTGTTTTGAATCCTTCGTCCCATTAAAATAATCTTGCGAGAGCAAACATGATGTCTATGTAGCTGCTTGTTTTTGTTTGGTTACCAGTTTTACGTCCCCTGCAACACTGTAAGGCCATTTAAGAGACGGGCTACTTCGACCCTGCCTGTCAGGGCTAACCCGGGCTGAGAGGGAAAAAATCCCAGCAGAAAAAACCCAGATCGTCCGCGACTGGGGATCGAATTCAGGTCTTTCCCCATGATAGGCATTACACCACAGCGCCGGTTACGTAGCTTCTTTTTGGATGAATGTATAAGTAAAACTAAGTTTTCACTTTCTACATTATTTAAACAGCTCCATCTTAATGTGCTGCACAGTATCCAAGCAAAATGTAGGCTTACCAACAGGACTATATCAAGTCTTTTTATCAACAGGTCGCCTGAGACACCGGGAAGCTGAGGGGAGATTTGGGCGGGGTGGGGTGGGCGCGGGCGGGATGTCAGGTCGCTGCTGTGTGACGTGCTAATGAATGGTGCGAAGTGGACTCGCCAAACTTCGAGGTCTGCGTGGGTTTCACCCGACTCAGAGAATGGTTGAGTCCAAAGAATACACCAGTACTCACTGGAGCTGGCCGTGGCCCTGGGACATAGGGTAGTTTTGGGCACTGTCTGCAGACAATTATAGCCTAATATGGATCCAAAGAAAATCATTTCTCAAAGCTTGGTCTATGTGACTGATTTTGTTGCTTTTTTGTCCATGTTAGTACATTTTTAGTACATTAAACTGACCGACCACCCCCTAGCACAAGAGGACATTGTACAAAAAATCAATCTGGTGCTATTCGATCCATTTCTTTGATCCGCTGTTGAGTGGTTCAAGGGATACTTCGATAGCACAAGAGGACACTGTTACAGCAATCCAAACTCTACTGGAAAAAATGCTTTACTGGTGAAACCGTACCCCATGCAGTAGCTCACACATTTGGTAGTAAGCCACTCAGTCCTTTTTTTACCCGCCGTAGAGCGGTCCGAAGGATACTTGTGTAGCCCAAAACGATGTGAATGACGAACTACTGGCAATTGTAAAGAGCATCCAGGCAAAAAGACCATCATCATCATCGTCATCTTTACCACCATTATCTGTATTATCATCATACTGAGTTATTAAGTCGATTTTTGCCGGTAAATCCTTTTTTATCAAGCTATTAAATCATTGAACCCTTTATTATTTTTTCTCATTAATCTCTTTCTCTCTTTGCCATCGCAACAGCAGAACTAGAGCAGGACATCAATAACCATCGTCACCACTAGTTGGGATTGAATGCTACCCTTTCGGAATTTCTATCCGGTGACAAATTTTAAAGGTCCTCCATTAGGGAGGGCAATGTGGGAAAAGCTCACCTCGTGACTTGACCGGAGCAGAGGAATGTAAGCAAATAAGGAATAATCATTAACTAAGTCTAACATTAAATAGGTTATTGGATCAATCGACGGAATCTTTCTATACCATGCATCTCAGTTCCTCAATGGAGAAACACAATAATTAAGAAAACTGAATAAATGTTCAGTACAAGTGAAGATAAGAGCGTTGTACTAACAGTGTTTTCTAAGTTAATTAAACAGCGTCAATAGAGTAGGAATGAGCTTGGGGGAAAAAAAACACAATAAAAATAATTTTAAAATATAAAAAAAACTGACCGACTACCTTAGGACTACAACAGCTGAAAATATCTATCAGTAGCTGAAAGATGTGACGGACCCCTGGGGCATTGAAGAAAAAGTGTTTGCAATTGTTACTGACAATGCTGCAAATATGACAGCAGCCATCCATTTACTGAAAAAGAGACAACTTTCAACTTGACTTGGCTGTTCAGAATGCCATCGACAGGTTAGACGCCCTTTCAGGGGTCAGGGACAAAGTGAGAGACATTGTGGCATACTGCCACAGAAGCATCAAGACTGCCAACGCATTTGAAGCAGAGCAGAAGTCAGAATTTGACAACAAGCACTACACACAGAAAGACGCCAAAGGAACTCCAGCACCAAAAAGGCTCATCAAAGAACTGAGAACAAGGTCGAATTCAACCTTTTTCATGCCAGAACATTTTTTGGCTCTTCCCTGAGCAGCAAACAGACTCCTAGTCGATGAAATGAAAGGTGAATTACAACTTCATAGAGCAGATGTTGACCTGGTAACGGATGCTGTCGACGCACTGAGACCGTTTGAGTAAGCGGCAAAGGATATGTCGTCTGAGAAATTCACAACAATTGCCAAAGTCAACCCAATGGTCAATAGACTCAAGCGGCAACTGGCCATAAAACTGAGGAAAAAGAGTTGCCCCATCATGATGGAAGTGCAAAGCCAATTTCAAAGCAGATTCCATTTTCCTGAGGAGAGTATTGTGTGCACAGCAAAGTATTTTCCTGGATCCAAGGCTCAAACAGCTATCCTTTCATAGACAACGGGAAAGTTTGGTTTTGGTTTGGTTTTAGTTACCAGTTTTACATCCCCTGCAACACTGTAAGGTCAGTTAAGAGACGGGCTACTTCGACTCTGCCTGTCAGGGCCAACCCGGGCTGAGAGGGGAAAAAAAATTCCAGCAGAAAAAAAAACAGATTGTCCGCGATCGGAGGTTGAACCAGGGTCTTCCGCATGCACCACAGCACCAGTAAACAGGAAAGTCTACAGATCAACGAAAACAGGCTTGTTCAGCAATTCCCTCCTTATGGGCAGCCTCAGCCTGAACACACTGCAACAGCTCCACACAGCCAGACAACACAGATTCAGAACCCAGATTCCATCTGGGCAAGCCGTGACAAAGCCGTGGAAAGTCTCCAACAAACAGCAGAGCGGCCAAAAATCAGGCCAGTTTTGGAAATGGCAAAGTATGAGAAGGAGACAGTGCAGTTAAGGAGTCAAGATCCTTTGACCTGGTGGAGAATCCACGAAGAAGCTTGGTTTGGTTTGGTTACCAGTTTTACATCCCCTGCAACACTGTAAGGTCATTTAAGAGACGGGCTACTTCAACCCAGCCTGTCAGGGCCAACATGGGCTGAGAGGGAAAAAATCCCTGCAGAAAAAAAAACAGATCGTCCTTGACCGGGGATTGGAGGAGCTATGCCTGGATTGCAAAGACAAGCAAAAAAATATCTTGCCTGTCCAGCCACCAGCACACCAAGTGATTGCCTTTTCTCGAAGGCTGGGGAGCTTCTTCGTCAGAGGAGGGCAAACATTTCTGACAAAAACGTCGACAATGTTTTTAAAACAAAAATGTGGAGAAATAGCCTCATGTTATGTTAAAGTTAATGAGTTGATGTGGCAGTGTGAAAAAATGCCAGAGGGAGAAAATGTGAGTCCATGATCTATTTAAGTTTCCATACTGTGACTGAAAGAGGGCCCGGATAAATATGGTACCGGCGAATGTTGTACGGATATGTAGGCCTTCTGTATTGGAGAAAATTATATTTTTTAAAACTTGGAGAAAAAAATGCAAATCCAAATCCCTATGCCGAGCTGTAAGTACTTAAGTACTTGTTTGTACTTAAGTACAATTTTCAGTACTTTTACTGTACTCCTGTACATTTTTGAAAACCAGTACTTTACTGTACTCAAGTACTTTTTTATAAAAGTACTTTTGAGAACTTTTTGAGTACATATTGAGCATTTTGTTTCACTGATTTTCTCATCGATTTTCGACGTTGCTATTTTTGACCGAGATCAGCTCATAATTTAGAGTAGGCCTAACAGTCCTTGTTTTTGTTCCGCTGAACGAATCAGATGCCACTTTGGTCTTTAGGAATAAGTTGCCGTCGTTAGTCGTTGCCCTGGCTTGTCTGTCTTGTTACACACTTACTAGTCTCTATGAAACTATTTTGGTTTGCACTTGCGAGCAAAATCTGGCATAGTGTTTGTTGCGCCTACCTGCACCAAAACAATCGACTGTGTATTGTTAATCATAATCATTATCGTTATCACTTATCTAAATTATCTTATTGTATCTTCATTTTTCACCATCATGGCTTTTGTATTGGGCTCATACGTCTCAAAGTTTGTTGATGCTGGACATTTTACGTTCATCCGGCATGAGGCAAAAGATCCTTCAAAATATTCCACTTGCAAGGTTGTAATGAAATGGACCATATGTAAGAAAGATCAGAGTGCAAACAATAATCCGTCTTCGAACCTCATCAAGCACTACAAGAGAGTGCACAAGACTGTTGACATCAATTCAGCCTCAGGCAAAAAGAGAACCGTGACCGATGAACAGCAAACATCAATGGCGCGTTTTGCCGTCAAGCGTGCAAAGGCAGATCCCTCTGTGACTGAGGCTGTGACCAATTATATTATAACGGACGTCTTGCCCATCTCCACAGTGGAGAAAGAAGGGTTTAAAGCACTAATACACGCCTTGGTGCCTGGAGCTGCCATACCCTGTAGACCCACGATCGTCAAGTGGTTAGAGGTAAGCAAACAAAAGTAACAATGTGGCCATTCGAATTTAAATTCGAATGCTAGAGTTATGGTGGGAGAGAATAAAGATATGATAGAGTAATGAGAGAGGCAGAGGGCAGACAGATTTATGAGAGAGGATAGATGATAGCGTTATGAGAGGGGATAGATATGACAGCAATGAGAGATGGTGAAGTTATGAGAGAGGATTGATGATTGGTTTATGAGAGAGGATAGATGATAGGTTTATGAGTGAGGAAAGATGATAGATTGAGTAAGATCTGCAAATGAGAATCGTTTGAGAGTGTCTAATATGAGATTGAAGAATTGTCTGAAAATTTTGCTGGGCCATACAGCCCGAAGGTTGTAAGTCAAATGGTCACTTCCAGTAGGAATCTGTCGGAACTTCGTATTGCGGTAAAATTGTCAGAAATCGGACAATTGTCAGACTTTTTACAGGTCCCCAAACAAAAAAGATGTAACATCTATTAAAGTCGATGGGGAAAAACTGTATGTCCAAAAAAGCTACCTCATACTTTCTTTGAGAGAGACTTATGCCATGTTTTAAAAAGAAAATCCAAATGTCAACATAAGCCTTTGTTTACTAAGACCAGGCAATATTTCCCTTGATTCACAACAAGAGTGACTCACTGACCATCACTGTTTTCAAAGAACATAACACTGTCAATGCTTCAAGCTCAAGTACTTGTATCAATGATAATGCTTGCATTTCTATAGTGCATATCCCCGCTTGAAAGCAGGCTCTATGCGCTTTACAATTTACAATCAATTATTACCCCAGCAGACCAAGTCATTCAGAAACCTCAACTTCCTGGGGAGCATACAGTCCAAGCTGCCATTTTGGTAATACCGCATCAAAGGGGACCTTATTTTGCTCACCTTGTTTACCGTGGTAACAGCTAGGCGCCATGTTGGACTACTCATAAGAGCCCGGATGTGAATTTTTCAATATGCCAGACTGGAATGTTTTTATGTGACCTTTATTGAATTTTTTATTTTTTTACCTGAAACTTTTTATTTATTTGTACATGTATTTATTTTCCTTTTCGTTCTTTCCTTCTTCATATATGCGCATCAAAGGGGACCCTAAATTTGCCCACCTTGTTTACCGTGGTAACAGCCACCATCTTTTTAAATGGAAAAAGCAATGTAAAAAAAAAAGGCAAATTTTTATTATTTTGCTATAGACAATGAGGTAAGTATTGATAATGCATGGGACAAAATCTGCCTCTGAAAAAAGAACAACATAAACTGCAAAAAAGAAACAAGCAACAAACAAACACATCTTTTAAAAAGCAATAGACCTATATGATTTCATAAAGTTGAAAAAAAAATGAAGACTAGTTTTTTGGCCTCATGTCTGTTACCTTGTTTTACCTGAAAAATATTTTTTTGTCTAATGGAAAACAAGTTTTGGTGCCGTTGGTTTTCCATTTCTCATAATGGCTTTGCAGTTGCTGTACGCCCATGCAAGGACAGAGCTTGATGCGATCGCTTTTCTACAGTCTCAATCTTTATTAAGACAAACTCCACCCAACTGTTCCATCTGTGGGAGAAGGACAACCTTGATAAAGAAAGACTCTACCAGTGAGAACAGGTATTGGAGGTGCCCCAACCACAAGGGTAACAAAGTTCCACCACGTAGAGATTCATTCAGGGCTAAAAGCCATCTCCAACTGTGTAAAGCCGAAGAGCTCTTGGTTCTGTGGGCCTTCAAAAAGCCTGTTGTTAACACAGTAGGCTTCACTGGTCTCTTTGAAAACACTGTTATACAGTGGTTCACTTACTTTCAAGACATATGCCCGTGGTGGCTTATCGGAAACCTGTATCAAATTGGTGGGCCAGGCCAAGTCGTTGAAATCGACGAAAGTCATATTTTGCAACAAAAAAACAACGTTGGTCGCGCACCAGAGGAACCCAAGTGGGTGCTTGGGGCAGTCTGCAGGGGTACTGGTCGTGGTTTCCTGGAAATTGTGGACAACGACTGCTCGGCAGCAAGGCTACTCCCTCTGATTGAAGAGCACATAGCCCCTGGATCTCTCATTCACTCGGTTGGGCTGCCTACGACGGCATCGTAAAATTGCCCGATCAGCCCCCGTACCAGCACTTGGTGGTCAATCATTCGGAAAATTTTGTCGACCCAATCACCGGTGCGTGCACAAACTTGGTAGAAAATTACTGGAAGAATTGCAAGAGACGATTCAAGTCCATGAGTGGTACCAGTGCAGCCCAACTGCCTTCACATCTGGACGAGTTCCTTTGGAGGGAAATCCACAGGAAAACATTTCAAGATGCACTCCAGAACATCATCCTACACATGTTACAAATGTATCCAGTTTAATAAGGTAAGTTTGTACATAATTGTATGCTCAGAAAAGAAAAAATTATATATAATATATATATCTTTTTTCTTATTTGGCCAAAAATAAATTTTAAAAAATTTAAAATTTGGCCCAACATTTCAGTTATTTACGTGGCATACCCGGAAAGCCGGTATCCAACATGGCGGAATGAGTAAACAAGGTGGGCAAAGTAGGGTCCCTTTTCATGTGGGATTACCGGCATTTTACAGGCGCTAAAGCACTAACATACGGAAAAGATAATTTGCTGTCTATAGCTGGGTACCCATTGACATCTGGGTGAAGTGAGGAATGGGTTTCGAATCCGTAGCCTTCCAATTACCAGTCCGTCAGCCTAAGCACTAGACTACCAACGCCACACCATAGCTCACAGTCAACATCTACAACACCCAAACCCCCATCTTCAACTTCCAAATCCCTATCTACATCATCCAAACCCACATCTACAACAGCCAAACTACTATGATTTCGTTGTTGTGAAAGTCAATGGAAAAGTCACATCCAGGAATTTTGTAGCCCAAGTGACAGAGAAATCTGAGTTTTTCACTGAAGTTCATTTCTTGAAACAAGGTTTAAACCAAAAACACTTTCATCATTGATGAAACTAGTGATGTGATTGATGCATTGCCAACACCATCCCTGAAAATCAGAGGTCATATTACAATTTTTTGTGATCTCTCAGTCATGACCAAAACAAGAATACTATTGGCTAACCTCAAGTCAAGGTTATTTGAGGAGTTTAGAATGAAGACTTCTTTGTTCACCTTCCAGTCACTTTTCCTGTTTCACTTTGGAATTGCAAATTTGCCCTACTCTGTACTTGTTGCTGTATGTTTGTATGTTATTTACAATAACAGTTGCATTTGTTCCCAAAAGCTACAGTGGCTTTTTTCCCTTTTGAGTTTCTGATTTCTTTTATATATTTCTCCCGACAAGATATGCTGGCTGCTACTGTGAGTTTGTTCCCTAACGAAAACTTGACAGCTTTGACAGAGACTTCAGTGCTCGGAAACTCAAAGACCTTTTGACGTGTTGAGTCTTTCTCCCCCTAAAGAAGCTGAAGGAATCCTCCTTGTCATACGATAATAAGCTGACTAAACAAAACAAGTCTGCTGCGTATCGTAAGGAGTCAAGGTTTCTCTTTCAAAAAGACAAGTGGAACCAGAAAAATTCTCTGTGCAAGGCGAGATCTGCCGACAGTACGATACGAGTATCTTAGAAGATGAGGCAAGCAGGCTACAACTTGGTTTACCTAGATAGAAACCTGGATCAATGCCCACCATACATTCAGCAAAGAAAGGCAGTCATATGATGAAACTATTGCCAGATAGCTACCAACTGGTAGAGAGCAGCAGCTCATTTTGCATCATGCCATCGACAGTGAGCTTGGATTACTGTCTGAATGTAATCTTCTCTTCAAGTCCATTTCTACAGATGGTAGAGATTTGTGGTCAGATAATTCAGTGAGTTTTGAAGACACGTCTGAAAAACACCTTCTTGCCTGGTCTGAAACATCCATCATGCGTCATCATACCATTCCCAAAGACGCCCAGAAACAGTCTGCCCAACAACTTCAAGCAAGAAAGCTGACATTATTGACTGGCTTGATAGAAACAACATTAGCTATTCAAAGAACGCAATGAAGCCCGAACTCTGCAAATATTGAAAAAGTCAAGACAAGCTCCAGAATATGTCACTGACCAGGTGATCAAGGAGCATGGACACAAAGTTGTGCCTTTGCCATCATAGCACTGCGAGGTGAATCCGATCGAGTTATTGTGGGGAGTTGTCAAGAACGATGTTGCAAGCAACAATAAGACGTTCAAGTTAGCTGACATGATGAGTCTCACAGACAAACCAATAGCAAAAGTCTCCATAAACACAGTCAAAGCAGCCATCAAACATGTTGAAAGAAAGGAAGACGAATACTGGAAGAAGGATGGACTCATGATTGCCCCAGTCATCCATCAAATCATAGTAGATGAGGAGAGCTCATTGTCATCAAGCTCTTCATCCAAGTCTGAAATGGAGCATTAGGAGTTGAAAGCATCACCCTGAAAAGATCCCTAAAGAGCAGTATCAACAACAAACTGCCCCGCACCCCGACCCCCTCCCCCCCCCCCCCCCCCCTCCCCCACTCATTCTTTCACTTTTTCCCCATCCTGTCTTTTTTCTACTGAAAACAAAAAAACCAGTTTTGCACAATACGCAGTTGAACAAAAATCAAGCATGTTTGATTTTCGTTCAACAGTTGCAAGTAATGAGCCAATCAGAGATGAGTCAGGTCAGGGTCATGGCCGAATGGGCTTTGAGAGCATTTTGACAACAAATGAAATGGATGCTGCCAGTCTACATGTGATTATCGGTTTGATTTAGTTTTGGCCTAACGTCCCTTGCAACACTGTAAGGTCATTTAAATTTAAGGGACGGGCTACTGCCTGTCAGGGCCAAACCCAGGCTGAGAGGGACATTGTCCCAGCAGAAAAACGGAGATACATCCAATCAAACAAACTGCGCCACACGGTCCTCGAACTCACATTCTCTACGTGATAGGCGAAGCGCCTAACCATAACATCACAAACATTGGTTTGTGATTATTGACGTGTTTCAAGCAAATCATTGTCTGTGGGACACTAGTAGTCCCAACTACCACAGCAGGGAGTGTAGGCAGGAAATATCGGACAACAAACTGAGGAGAGCAGAATCACATTTCATGTGGCCTAGGTCTCTACTTTTCGCGGGATGGAAAATTGAAAGGTCAACGCTTCCGGGTTCCGACTGTTGCGTAGTCGGGCAAAGTTAAGTGCTCTTGTGAATGGAACTTTGGCCAACTAGTGCATGTGAGTTGGGTCCTTGTTCCGTCGTGTGTTGCGGAGTTGCACCCGTCTGCACTTGGCATAAGAAAAGAGAGGGAGATGAACAAAGTGTGCACGCTGTATTCTTTTCTTATAAAACTATCAATGTGTCCTCTTTTTCTTGAACTCTAGCCTGAGAAAATATTGATATTTTGGCTTTGAGAGAGAAATTTAAATGCTATAAACAAAAGGCTTGGGCCGCCAAAGAAGCTGGTACCTCTTAAACTTAAATCTAATAAATTCCAACAATACCATAATGTTGACGTTCTTGCTATTTTTCTATGTGTCTGTCCTGCAGCCCCGATCACTGTTGTCATTTCTGCTACTGTTTTCTCACATTTAACCAAGCACTCATGTTCATGTAAAAATTCTTCATTGCAATATTATAAATAATAAAAGTTTCCATGCATTTCTGCATCCCTTTTTGCCTTTAGGCTAAATCATGTTTGTTATTTGATTAAAAGAATAATTAACATTAGGTACTCCAAACCGGCCAAAAAAGTGCGTTCCGTCACAAAATTTCCCAAAAAACGGGCTTGTTTTACTGCATGCTAACTCCCTTTGACGTGGGTCAATCACGATGGTTGACCCACCAAATGAAAGATCGATTTTCACGCTTT
>JAUKPP010250314.1:0-12765 GCA_032273245.1 Phyllaplysia taylori
GTGTTTGTGTTTGTGTGTGTGTGTGTGTGTGTGTGTGTGTGTGTGTGTGTGTGTGTGTGTGTGTGTGTGTGTGTGTAGTGAGCTAAAAGTGAAGGCGGAATCTCGCCCTTGGGCAGGCAGCAGGCCGATGTTAGAGGCCGGAGGTTCACACACAGCGGGTCTGCTGTCCGCGCCTTGAGCCGGGCGGTTCCGCGTCAATATTTGCGCGCTCACCTGGGGGGCTGGGGAGTGCTGGGGGACTACCGGGCCGCGGCTCATGATGATGGGGGATCACACGTTTTAGTTTCAGACCAATCCACTCGGTACTCAGTTAACGAACATTTTGTGTGTGTCGTGATTGTGTACAGGGCAAGAGAGTGGCGTAGAGGAAAGGAAGTAGTGTTGAGAGTGAGAGAGTAAAAAAGGGGAAATAAGGAGGGGACTTAACGAGTAAGAGATTCAAAGCGTAAAGAGATTGAGAGAATATTGAATGTGCAAAAATGAAGTGAAGGAGAGAGTGCAATGTAAAACTAGGAAAAAATGAAGCGAAGGAGAGAGTACAAGGTGAAACTAGGAAGTGGGACTTCAAGTGTAGAGAATGAGGGAATAAAACGAGATTGAAATAAAAATAGAGCAAGAGAAAAGAGAATGAAAGAGTATAGAGAGTGAGAGAGTAAAAGAGTAAAGAATTGTTGATGATGCCTCCAGGAAAAGGAGTGGGTGGGCTCTTGTCTTGTTTAGTGTAGTGAAGGAACAAATCTCTCAGGTCAATTTGTTGTGTTGCAACAGGAACCCCTGTGGTTTGCCAGTGTTCAAAGGTCACAACAGAGCTGTTGAAAGCTCATAGTTGTTGCAGTACTGGACGTCACCTATCGTTATTGTAATGGCGCTTATGTATGTAGGCTCACTAGTAGGCAACAGTTATGTAGAGAGTATGGTTTCGATGAGGGGGTTCATACATGTGAATGACATATTTATAATTTTTGTCTTTAAGACTAGGTAATGTTTCAGAAGTAGCATTTTCGTTTTTTGAGAAATGGCCCTATCACATTTTAAGTATCCTCTTGAACTATAAATATATATTTTCAGCTGTGTTATAATTTTCTTCGTTTTCCTCTTTTCAGTGAGGTACAAGTGTCAGAAGATCCCAGACTTACAACAGGGTACTTGTTCCAAGAGGGTCAGAGGCCCCACTATGACAACAGTGATTCCTTGACCAAGCCATGGGCGGCTGAACAGGTTGGTCATTTGCCTTTTTTCTTGGATATTAATTACAGTGGAACTTCCCAAATAACGACATCGCTCGGGGCCGTAAAATTATGTCGTTATTCAGGAATGTCGTTACTAAGAATTTTCCAAGATGGCGGACATTGGGGTGTGGTAAATCCGTCAATGAAACGATGTGTTGTGCTGGTTGTCTCCTGCGAGTCACTGATACGTTAAAATGTGTTTTCCCGGCGCTTATTTCATTATTGGGATGATTATGATTGTAATTGTCTTGCTATATGCCATTTCCCTCTGTAGTTTATCCGGGCTTGGGACCGACTGAGTGCAGCTGAATTACCAACAAAGAATTTTAAACGTCAATAGTTGCAACCTCGAATTCGTTATGCAGAGGTTTTACTAGAATGTATGTCGCTATTCAGACGCTTTTATTACTAATGTTATATAGTAAAAAAATCTGGACCAGAGGCCGATGTCCTTATCCAGAGAATGTCGCTATTCAGAGAGGTCCTTATTGGGAAGTTCCACTGTAATAACTCTTGCCATTAAGTGCTCAGTAATCCTTTTGATGTTTCTTTTTACTAGATCTTGTACTCTCCATTTTCGTTATGTTTTTTTCCATCACCTCAATCAAGCCTAATGAATTTAGTTTTTCAGGGAATGAAAGTGAAAGACAATATTTCCTTATATATAAATCAGACAACTGCAGTAATTGTCATGAACATCTGATTGCCTTTACATGATTAATGAAACTTTTGCTGCTTTAGTAATTATAATATTTCTCTTACGACTTTTCTCTTACTTCAGCCTTCCCAAGACGTAATCACTAGGTTAATTTTTCTTCTCTGAGAGTAATAATAGAGTGGCAAATGAAAGTTGCCAATATGCATCAGAGTTATTACATGTGCTCTAATGTAGTCTACTGTGTTTTCCTTCTCAGATGTGAAGAATCCAGTTCCTTTCTCGTCGGGGCAATGCAACAATGGCCACAGATGGTCAGATGCCGATGGGTCCTGGTAGTAACCTGGACGTCATGCGCCAGCGCGCACAGAAAGCCGCCGAGTTCTTCCAGCAGCAACAAGACTACAGGAGCATGGAACAGCAGGCCAGCGGGCTGGCTTCCCCGGCTCCTGTGTCCTCCTCTAACAGGGATTACCGCATGGCTCCACAGCAGTATGCGGAGAACTATAGCAATAACAAAGGCTACACTGCCGACGCTGGTCGTGGTAACAGCAGTGCAGCCTCAAACGTCAGCGGCAACGCTTACAACAACAACAGTGTGAGTCGGGCCCTGGCGGAGGACTCGTTTGACACGGCCCTGGCCCCTCCCACCAGTAACAGCTTTTACAGAGCTAAGATGAGGGCCGGGATCATCGATATGAGGAGCTCCTACAACGAGCGTATGGGGGCAGGGGCCAGGAATAGGGCAAGAACGTTTCACGGGCCACACACAGGGCCGAGGGCTCGCACTCAGACCTACGCCCTGGACAGCAAGCAGCAATCATCACAAAACCCAGTACACCGCGGCCAGCAGGATCCACAGCAGCAGCAGCAGGCGGCCCCGCAGAAGCCTGCCCGTACTTACGCCACCAACAAAGCCATGCTCCACAGAAGCAGCAGTGACTTGGAGGTGGACAGCGTAGAGTTTGACACCCCTCCACCCGCCCCGTCCAATCTCCACCGTGAATACGGTAGCACCTCCTCGCTGGATGTCCTCGGCACGAGCACTGACAATTTCTTCTCTATGATCAGCGAGTTTCGGCAGCACCATGCCCTGGACCAGCGTAGCCCCGCGCCACCTCGGCTGCAGGAGCTGCTACAGGGCAGGCTAGAGGCTTCCTCTGAGCCACAAATACAGACAGCTGAGTCAGCAAAAGGCTCTGTGAAATTCCTTAATGGATTAACTCCTTCGGAGAAAGATGTGATAACTGATGATGTGGATTCTGGGAAGGGGAATAAAAACAAAACAAAGCACAAAGAGAGGAAGCAGCGGGCAAAGTCAATAACGGGTGAGGGCAGTGCAAGTATTCTAAAGAAACTCCGAGGTAAAATGGAGTCTGAGGTGGGGGCTTTGAAGTCAGAGGATCGTATAACTGTGGGGGAGGATGTGCCTAACCGATCTGAGGATCTCTCGCGCCGGCGAATTTTTGTCCACTTTGACTGTCAATCAGTGGGAGTGGATTTGGGTCAAGTAATTCATCAGCGTATTCATGGTGGATCGTTGAAGAACAACATAACAACTGGTGCCTCGGCTGCGTCAGGTCAGAGGTCAAGCCTCGCTCCAGACAAAGAAGACCCAGACATTTTGGCCGACACTGACGAAGGCGACGGGAAAAGCAATGAGCTGGTTCTCTCTTGCCCGTTTTTCAGAAATGAACTAGGAGGGGAGGACGAGAGGACAGTAAGCTTAACCAAACTGACGGCGCACAAGCGAGTGTCTGCCACAGGCTCCTCCCCTGTGGCACAGCCACCCACAGACACGATACAGGTGCGTCACCCGGCGTGCTGCGGGGTTGCCATTCTGGACTCATCACCCTCACCCTCAGGACAAATCTTGCCCCCTCTTGTGTCGCACAGGGGCCATGTCATTGAGTACGTGGACCACGGGGCTTACTACTACAGACACTTCTTCTATACTCATGGTAAGTGCTCAAGACTTTCAGTAGCATCATGTGACTTTTGCTCACTCATTGTTGCTATAGGACTGTTATATACTCCTATTTTTGCCGTGCCTTTGCTCTTGCACCCCTAATGTGAAACTACCTGGCGCTATATAAATGACCTTTATTATTATTATTATTATTAAACTATATGCTAAGCTAAGTAAGGAGGCGTGTGTGGCTGATAGTGCACCTGCCTACAAATGAGGAGATCCTGGGTTTGAATTCTGGGAGGTTCACTGAAATTTGTTCGTAGTTTTCATGACTCCGACCCCGTCCTATTGGTGATAGGCATGAAATTCAGAGGCCCCACCTCTTTAATGACCTTATAGCATTGCAAGGGGCATAAAAACCAAACCAAGCTAAGTTAGTCAAAGCCTTCTAGTTAGAGCCAAAGATGATGCAACCTAGGTGGACTTCTACTTTTTCTTTCCTTTTCATCCCTGCAGTGCCTTTGTCTAGCTTTGTGTATTGTGTATATGGGTTTATTTTATTGCCCAGTGATGGCAAAGGGATGATGTTCATTCATTGTAAGCAATTCTTTGTTTCTTTGTTCTGTCTACGTAAAAATATACAGAACACGAGTAAGTTAAACACCCACACTGCTCTTGCACACACACATTCATATTTTTACTGCCATGCAACCATGTTCATCTCCATGCATGAAAGCTGATTTCTCCTACTCCATCTTGAATACTTCTATTCTTTGTGGGGGCAAACAATTGTGCCATGCAATCTGGGCTAATTTGTGTAATTTAGTACACATAGCAGACGGTAGCATAGAAAAATCAGCAAGGGGCATGACCCTGTATGTGGCAAGCAAAGGTATTTTGTGAAAAGCAATTCACACAAACAAAAGTAGCTAAATGCTAAAAGTCTTTATTAGGGTGCATGGTAACAAATTCAATTTAAAGGGTTCAGATAGCACTAATCTATCTTGAAGAACACTTTGAAGAGGAAGTTAGAAGAAGAAATCATGAAATGGCCACTTAGTATGCACACATAAATTTACATATATACAGTAGTCTACGTGTAAGACTTGGGAAAACTTGGCGTGGACCATTTCACACCTTGGTGTGATCCCGTAGGGGCAGACGTTGTAGCCTACCCCCACCCCCCTCCTCATCCAGTTTAACAACAGAAATTTGATACTCATGACAAGTGTATGACTAGATATGTTAAGGACAGTAATGTGAACAGTGATAGCGCCTGCACCAGGTGCTTTGTTTTGTGAAATATTTCCTGAAATGCTGGACCTTAGACAACATAGTCATTTTAAAGCGGCACTTTAGGGATGACTTTTACACTTAAAAATATCTCTGTTTTCTTAAAACTGAGACCTTAAAAAAGAGAACCGGGACCAAAAGCGGTGGGATCTTAGGCATAGACAAAGTCGACAAGCGACAATTTTCCCAAAATTTTTTTTTTTATATATATCAAAGTAATGGCGCATGTTGTGTCAAAGTATGGACATCTGATAGAAATAAAGTTGCAACACATACACGGGGCATCATTGTTACGGTCAGAATTGTGGATATAAAGTATTTTGGCTCTCCTGTAAAATTGCAAAATGGCGCTTGTCGACTTGCTGCCCCAAGCCGTCGATGTATTGCTATCAAATGAACCAAGTGGCATTACTCAAAATCATGCAAAGGCTGCATTTTTTGCAGTGTTCTTCTCATGCCAACAGATGGAAGTTTAGTAATAAAGAATGTCTCCCTATTCATGTTAAGTAAGAGCTCCAGATGAGAGAAAATATCTCAAGTTTGTTAAAACATTTTCCTTGTTCACTGAACAATTGAAATTGTTTTGTTGAAGTTCGAATATGTGTATTGTCTGCGTATTCATGCCCATGTATCTTACAATTTGTTTCCCTATTCTGTTCATGATATAGCTCATGTGTAGTATATTTTACAAATTTTGGCTGCTTTGTTAAAGTTTGAAACACTATTGATTTTCCAGACCACCAGAACTTGTTTGGAACAGATGACAATTTAGGCCCTGTTGCCATCAGTGTGCGGCGAGAGAAGCTCGACTTGGACGACAGGACCAACAACTTGGGCAGAGCAGACTATGGGTCCAACCAGTACAGAATTATCTGTAGAACCAGTGAGGTAAGATACGAAGAGGGCAGGAGGAAATTTATATGACCTGTTGGGGTAGAAGAGGGAGTGAGGAGCAGCATATCCTCTGCTTTGGTCTTTTAAAGCAATAAAATTAAGCATATATTTTGAGTATAATGTTGTTTTCACACAAAATACTGGACTTTTTCTGGAAGTGCAGGAGGTCATTTGGTAATTGATTGTGGTGTTATTGATCATTTGCTTATGGATCTGTCTCTCTCTTCAAGATACAAGTTCTTACTAAATGTTGAGTAAATACCTGTGCTTTTGATTATATTCAAATAAATATTGAACCAAAGTTGAGTACATAATATTCTGTATTTTTGTCGCTGAGGTTTTGTGTCCCTTTAAACCCAGGTTGGCCCTGGCAAATAGGACCAAAGCACCCTGCAGGTTGGCCCTGGCAAATAGGACCAAATCACCCTGCATCTATATTTATTACATGGCTTTTCTTGTACCTTTGATCCATTTATGCACAAAACCCTAGTGTTGCAAGGGGTGTAGAACAAAACCTTATAATATGTATACTATGTCTGTGACCCAGTTGACGACCATGCGTGGCTGTGTGTTGGAGGAGGCCATCCCATCCCGGCTGAGCAGCTCAAGGGGAATCCCCATCAAGGATGTGCTGGAGGTGGCGGTGCCCGAGGTGCAGCTGTCATGTCTGAGGCAGGGCATGGCGGGACCCAAGACGTGCGAGCAACTGCTGAAGCTGGACGAGCAAGGGGTGAGGAAATAGGCAGAGGGAAATGAACAAGATTAGAATGACATGTTTATTATGTATATACTCAGGGATGCCATGTTTTTGTTTTTATCCTTTATCCTTTATCTGTAGTGTGTATGGGGTGGGGTGGGGTGTTCTTTTAAACTAAAATCTCTTTTCTCGCAGTGTTTTGGTATTGGAGCACATCAACTATGAAAAAAACGAAATCAAGGCAAGAGAAGAGAAAAGAAACTGCAAGCAAAATGAGCAATTGCTGAACCCTAGATTCTTCATGTCTTGAGTTATCAGGCTTTAGTATTGGGTATTGGATGTGAAGTGTCACATTAAAAATTTCTAGTCTTGGAAAGACTTCACTGTCAAGTGACATGGCCTAGGGAGAGTATCAATCACACAAGGCTTTTCTTGATTTGGCAAGCAAATGGTAATAAAGACTTTTTCACTATACTTACATTTGTTACATATATTTGATTTCACAAAATTGAATGTGCTGTTGTTATGACATTTCAGATAAGTAACACGTACAAAGTTGGCATCATGTACTGCAAATCTGGTCAGGCCACAGAGGAAGAAATGTATAACAATGGTGAGTAAAAATGTTTGTAGGGGTTTAATATTCATTTTGCATTCAACACTGTCAGACAAGCGAGGGACAGGTTTCTTAAAAAAAGAAATTCCATCATATGAAAGCACAAAAGCTAGTGATTTTCTTTTGCAATTAAGTGGTCACTTGAATAGATGGAAACCTCTTTTGAGAGCAAGGCTTTATCACTTGTTTGAAGTAGCAGGGTAACATATCTTTGCAACCATAGAAGGCTCAAGAAACAAGAGTTGCATATTTTTTGTTATTTTGCCAGTGTTTGTGTAATGGTAAGACCGTTTGCTGTTGCACTCAGGAGATAGGAGGTTGGCTCATGGCTCTCACAATGAATTGTACTGTACCAAGTAAGTCTGTCTTAACCTAGTAACGTAACAGTAATCTTATCTGCTTTGACATAGAATTCTTCTCTGCCCAATTTAGCCTTGCTTCCTCCATGATGGATGTGTACAAGATGGAATTACAGGTTAGACTCAGGGTCAAGTGTCACAAAAGGATGAGAAGTTTTAGTGACAAACAAAAGAGAAATTGAGAAAATATGAAATTTCGTCGTTACATGTTTTATGGACAGCTCTCAGTGAACAATCTTGTCCTCAACCTTATCAATAAATGGTGGTAAAACGGAAGCTTGTGGGTAATCATGGTTATTTTTTTCTTCTCTTACAGAAAGTGGAGGTCCAGCATTGGAAGAGTTTCTTAGCCTTGTGAGTCAACGGATTCGATTAAAAGGCTTCGAAAAATACAGAGGTGGACTTGATTGCAAAAGTGAGTGGAGCAACTTGAGTGTTTTGTAGATCAAGTACATACCGTCCTGCACGTACTTGATCAAGCATGGATTTGCAATGTCTGCAATTGTCTTCATGAACTTTGCTGATCCCCTAATGTCTTCATGAAAGATGCAAGAAACTTTATTTGTATGAAATGTATCAACTAAATATTGATTGATGTTTCTTGGTTTAGGAATTTACAGTGGTCAAAACTCTTCTTGTGTACACATTGCTTGCTATAAGATTTTCTTTGAATGTCTGACGTTATAACAAAAGAAACTATGTTTAATCTTTCAATATAATTTGTTTGCAAAGTCTCCAAGTTAAGTTGGAAAGTTGACTGTATTTCTTCTGTTTTTGTCACCACCATAGTTTTATTTATTACTTGCCTTTTCTTGCACCTTTGATCCATTTATGCACAAAACATTACTGACAACAAAGCGTTTTGTCCTCATGTTTAGCTGACACCACTGGTACTCATTCGTACTACACAACGTTCAACAACAACGAAATCATGTTCCACGTCTCCACCATGTTGCCATTTACACCAAACAATAAACAACAGGTAAGTGCCTCATTGTTTGGATAGGGCTTTTGTTCCATTTAATGACGAATGCATAGAGTTTCTTGCAGCTTCTGTTAACTTGTTAGGGTAATTGTGAGTCAGTTAGTCAGTTATGAACGTGTTGCCAATTTGGAAGGAAATAGGCAGAGTGAGAATGAGGAGCTTTTGCCTTCTGTCATAAGAGTTTGTGAGTGTTGGAAATATTACTATTATTTCATGATAGGCTTTGAATTCCATTAAGATTTTGAAATCTGTCCCAAATAAAAAAGGATGTACTCAGACCATTTCTTTTCACTCTGTACTTCTTCTTTCATAAATTCAGTACACCCAGCTATTTATAAGCATGTTCCCACTGTTGATGTTCCCACTACTGATAGTTAACTAAAAATCTTTTAATGCTTTCAGGCAATTAAACAGCCAATTTTAATCTTAGCAAATGATGTGTGTTGACATGATATGTTTTTCTCTGCTGCTTGCTCTTCAGCTCCTGCGCAAGCGCCACATCGGCAATGACATTGTCACCATCGTATTTCAAGAGCCCGGTGCCTTGCCCTTCACCCCGCAGACAGTGCGCTCTCAGTTCCAGCATGTCTTCATTATCGTCAGAGTCAACAACCCAAATTCTGAAAACACCAGATATAGGTGAGGATTTTTTATATCTTTCTGTCTTTGCTATTTATTTGACAGAAAATTTGTGCATTGTGATTTAATTTAATACATGTCGGAAAACATGTGGGAATTTGTATTTACTGTAAATGATTGCGTGTATGTTACATGTCGGAAAACATGTGGGAATTTGTATTTACTGTAAATCAATGCGTGTATATCACATGTTGGAAAACATGTGGGAATTTGAATTTACTGTAAATCATTGCGTCATGGCAGAAAACAGGTGGGAATTTGAATTTACTGTAAATCATTGCGTGTATATTACATGGCAGAAAACACGTGGGAATTTGTATATACTGTAAATCATTGCATGTATTTTCATCTATCCCCCAATTTTTCTACAGCCTAGCAATAACTCGCTCCAAGGATGTTCCACCATTCGGCCCTCCAATCCCGGAGCACTGCAGCTTCAAGAAGTCACAGGAGTTTGTCGACTTTCTCCTCGCCAAATGTAAGATTTCAGAACTACACAAATTTTTTTATATAATTTATCAAACTTGCTTTTGGTATCTTGTTCTGATTCTGTAGTCAATTTTGTTTATTTTTTAGAAAAAATTACATTTTTCAATTCTGATTATATTTTGTTGCTAGGTCTTAAAAAACCAGAGAAATTGTGTGTCTTGCAAAGTAAATCTTTACCTATGTTGTAGAAATGATTTAGTGCACTGAAATTATCTTGTGTAAATGAAGAAAAAAGAGATTATGAAAATGCCACCTCTATTATATTGATAGTTTTATCATAGTGTTGTTGGGGCGTTGATGGCTGAGCGATAGTGCGCCCGCCTACAGACAAGGAGGTCCCTGCTTTGAATCTGGGGAGGTTCACCAGGATTTCTTCTGAGTTTCCATGGCTCCGATCCCCCGTCCTATTGGAGATGAACATAATAAAACCAAGCTACCCCCCACCCAGTGATATTGGTGTAGTTATGTTCCCAAAGTAAACGGACACCTTTATCTTTCTTCACCACAGTGATTAACTCAGAAAATGCAGCGCACAAATCCAACAAATTTCTGACGATGGCCACAAGAACAAGGCAAGAGTACTTAAAAGATCTAGCCACCAACTACATCACCAACACACCCATCGACTCTGGATCAAAACTCAGTAAGTTTTGTTTTCTCTTACTCAATAATCTTTATGTATTTGCTGTCAGAAAGGAGATATTGCTATGAGATCAGTGTTGCAAGTCCTGAAGGTGGATTTTGTAGAAGCAAAAAGCAGGTTCTATTCAGTCAAGTTTCAGCTAATTCCACCTGAACTTGGTACTTGTCACTAGGAGGCAACATATAGCTACTCCTGACCAATGTTCACCATAAGATATGCATCATTGTGCTGAATACAGTGATATAGAAATATAAAAATTATACATTTTGATGAATGACACTATAAATTACCGGGAAGGGATATGGTTGACCCTGAACTGTGTACTTTTTTTTTTTTATCTCTGTCAACCCCTGTTCACCACAACTTCCCAGGGGTTAGTCGGTGTGATTTCTTACCCTGAATCAGGCTAGACGGATAAGGATTCTCTGCTTTTTGTAGCAGAGGAATATGGCTATATATTTTTGTATGAAGGTATTGACCACTCTAATAGAGGGACAGCCTCTTTCTTTAGTAAATCATCTCCTCAACGAGGAACTGTTTCATTGCTCTCTGTAAGTTATGTATGATGGTGTGGTTTGTCACAGATGTGATGAAATCTATAAAATGTTGCATACATAATAATGCATAATGCAAAATGAAAAAAAAAAAATGAAGACTATTAATCCCAGTAGGGAGATTTGCAAGGAAGGACAAATATCACCAATTTATTTTGTCATTGTGAAATAAAGATTTGTTCGGACTTCCAAAAACATAATATGGATCCCCATTTACAAACATCATCCTTCAGGAATTTTTTCTCCAAAAAGTGTTTCCCATTCTTCTGAATAGGATGCGGCTCAGTTTTCTATGTACTACATGAATTGCAGGATGTGACATGTGATACTTACATTGCTCACAACAAGATGTACAGGGTCACATAGATGTCAGTAACCATTAGACTCTCAGGCTAATGTGTCTGCAACAGCTGCTTGTGATTCGATGCACCACATATGAATATCAGCTGACAGCTTTTATTTGTTGTTGGTCTTTTTACTTCTATAAATTGTGTCTTGATAAGATCTGGTGGGGATTTTTCATTTTGAGGCTTTTTGTTTCCAACTCAACCTCAGTCAATGGTTTGTCCAGAGGCAGTTTTACAAAGTGAGAACACAAAATTTGTATCCTTCGACTACATTAGAAAACTTTGATGACAAGGAAAAAGGGAAATGAAATTTGACTTCAGTGAGAAATAGTGACGATTTTAGCTGCCATCATTTAATGAAAAACAGTAATTGACCCCCACACCCCACCTGTCCAGTTGGAAATCAGTTGGGAGCTAGATATGCCTATATCTGAAGTCTATTAATAAAAACCTGAGCTAATCCATAGTATGACTATAGCACTTGCTTGTTAGTGATAAGGCAGCCAGGGAAAATGATTTGCAATGTTTGCAACATCAAATAATGTTTTGATCTTCATGCTAGGACTGAGCCATTCTTCACTAGTTTCTTATCTTACAGGGTTTCTAAACTCCTGCTCTATATAAGTGTTGAACCCTCTGTGCATGTATTTTTGTCATTATTGTTGTTACAATATTATATTATGCACAACCATTGTTATAAAGGTATCTGTTTAAGGACAAGTTCTTAGATCTATCCTTCACAAGGATATCTATAATGACTCAAAACAAATCTTTCAGGTAAATTTGGCCTCGGCAGTGGTCGGAAGAAGGAGAAGCCAAAGCAGAAAGTTGTGCCTGACATGTTTGCCAAGGGAGCTCTTGTGTGGGAGGTTCAGGTGAGCAGAAATATGAAGTTGGTCGTAACCTTGTCTCAGAAGTAAAAGCTTTTGTGTGGTGGTTTTAAGTTTAACTTGAATGATCATGATTTGTTTATTCCTTAACCAGGTATATGTGCTTTTCCCTCTCTATCAGTAGTTGGAGGGATGAGTTTCTGCTGTTGGAATCCCATTTAACTTTGGTCTACTCTTACTTGTTTATGACACTTGTTTACTGAAACCCTGGTTTTGAAGACCTGCCATGTTTTCATAATGTATTGTATAAAATAAGATCTCATCGTGCTTGATAGGATAGGGGTGGTTTTTATCCAGCTCAGTAAGGTTCATATAGTATCAAACCGAAACGAGCTGTGTAAATTGGAAAAATATGGCAGGTGAGGGTAGCTGGTTACTAGTCATTAGGCCTCTTCTTCTTGAACTGGGACCTGTGTTGACATTGGAGGGCCAAAGGTTGTGGGTGGTTGGTGGACACTGCAGTGTGGTCTGCTCCTTGTGCTTTTTTCTAGATGTTACTTTTATTTTTATGTTCTTGTCTTCTTTCAGCAGCTGAAATAACCTGACAATTTTAAATACCCCCC
>JAUKPP010250336.1:0-12762 GCA_032273245.1 Phyllaplysia taylori
GTGTGTGTGTGTGTGTGTGTGTGTGTGTGTGTGTGTGTGTGTGTGTGTGTGTGTGTGTGAGAGAGAGAGAGAGTTTGAGCAGTAGTTTGATACTTTTGTTGGGTTTTGATGGCAAGATTTCCTAGAATATAACGCAGATGACCACCCTCCAGCCGCCCACGACCTATCGTCCCACAATGACTAACAACACCGTCAACCCCAACATGACCCTTCAGTGAGACCTTCTGACTTCCCTGTAGGTCTAGTCCACGACAGAAAAAGCCGGTACCGGCAAGGCCAACAGTGAGGACAACGAGAGAGAGAGTAGTCTCCAATATCTCCGGTGCAAAGCGACATGTAGTAGTAGTAATGACTGAGTGTGTCGCATTATGTCGTATGTTCAGAAAATATCTCATCACTTCACAATTCTTGTTTTGTTGAGCTTTTGCGGCCCTTTTGATATTGAAAGCTTATTTTATAAGCAGAAAAGAAAGTAGAATTGGACAATGGTCAAAGATGGATAGGAATACTAAGGGGAAAACAGCGCCCGAGTGTCCACCAACCGCCCGCTCAGGCCCCCCAATGCAAACGAGCAAAAGTTGAACAGATAAATAAATTAATAAACAAAAAGGGGAAAACACAGTCCGTCAATATTCACCTGGAGGAGGGGAATTCACTAAAAAACAAAACAAAAAACAACCCCAAAAAACAAGAACAAAATTGTAAAAATAATAAAATAATAATATTTAAAAAAATAATAATAAAAAAAATAAAAAATAAAAATAACGACCAGCATACATTGCCGCAAAAAAGGGTGGCTCTTACTGTAAAAACTTGGAATAGACCTACATGTAGTTTCAACATCAATATTGGTTACACAAGTAGATGTTACCAAACCCCTCCAAAAACAAAACAATAACGTTTCAAGAGCTGGCTTTTTCTTTATCCTGGCTTTAATAGGTCTAGTGCTGGTAGTTTAGGTCTTGTTAGCTAATGAGCTGACCACCGCCAATTGCCCCCGAAGTTTCGAGCTGACCACAGCCAATTGCCCCCCGAGTATCGACCGTTTCCTCAGCAGACGACCAACGCCCCCTTGAGAGATACAAGCGCGCCGCCATCATTACGGTGCGAGGAGGGGGACGGGAGACAACTCACAGACAACTTTCTCCTCGCGGGCCTCGTCTGGGCAGACGTGAAGAGGCTCAGGGGACACAACTCGACTGTTTGAGAGAGACGTACGCAGAGTAGGTTTGGGCAAATAGCCGTGTGAGACAAATGTGGATAAGCAATCTATGTATTCCCACATGAAAATCCGATCAACCGATTAAAATATAATATTATGTACTGTTTTTGTCTTTAACAACAAGTCTCTTTGAACTTCAAGAAGTTAACATTTCCCGACTTGGAAGCTCCTGACACTCAAAGAAACAATCCAAAGTCAATACGACTCGGCCAGGATTAGTCTAAAAATATTTTTATACTCGCGTGTACGAAATGAGTAGATGCCCTCAGAAAATGGGTCTTATTGTAACAATCCTCGTGAACCAAGAAGGCAAGAAAGAGGGATAAATTTCTAACTTCAAATAAAAAGTCTTGGGCGCGTTTAGAATCATAATCTTAAGTCAGTTCATCGTGATGGTAAAAATTTACAATCGTGGATTTATCCATAATGTGTCTGAAGTCCGGATAAACGAACAATTTGTTCGGATATAATATGCCCGCCCAAACTGTCAAGGGAGAGCAGCCAAGACCGGGCATAAGCTTTAAGTTACGATAAGTACATGTAGTTGAGCCACGGCCCTTGTACATCTGACACAACGCTGAGAGTGAGAGAGATACATGTACTTCCGAAGAAGATAGGAGCTTTATAAACAACTAGTTAATCCACAGCCTTTCATTGTTTTGTTTTTCCTTCTTCTTTAAAAATTCTTCATTGCCTTTCTTTTTCCCTTCATCTCGCAAGATTCATTTCCTCTCTTCGGAGCTCTCATCACACCCAACAAATGCCCACCTTACTTGAAAGAACCCTTGCAATAACCATTACTTATATGGAAATTCTGTTGAGGGAAGTTAGCGCTCCATACACGACGAGAGAGGTGCACATATAGATTTGACTTGAGCCTCAACCACCAGCAGTTTGGCTACGTGCGTTTCTTTCTGCACCATTGAAGCGAGGGAGCGTGTAGAAATTCTTTTCTGTTGAGGTTTTCCGACACTAGAAGCCGAGGAGCAGATTAGGACAATAGCAACAGTGAGAAAGAAGTAGCGGTTGAAGGATCAGATCCCACCAGAGCTGCCACATACTATGAGCAGGTTGGAGACCATTTCGGTTCTATGAGTAGGTTACATGTAGTACATAAGAATATGTACAAAGTGTACACCTGCTGCAGCTTTGGCAACTGAGAATTTAAGAGTCTCTCTCTCTCTCTCTCTCTCTCTCTCTCTCTCTCTCTCTCTCTGAATGTCGCTGTATGCGTATGACAACATGATGACAAAATGTACTCAATACATGTGTGATGACAAAAATCAAAGAAATATATTTTTTCATCAAGAACAATGTTTGAATCCACAGGAAAATGATAACCAACACATCCATGAACAGAGGCTAAAACAGCACAAGCTGAGTGGGCGCCTCTGGAAATAAGTTCCCTCTAACGATAGCATCTAGTACAATGTGACGTTGTTTTGATTAATTGGATAAAGAGGAAAAACTGAATTCATAAACATCTCTTCGGGAAATAAAATGTTCGACCTTGCTGTTGCTTATCCAAAAAAAGCAAATACAGAATTCTTTTAAATGCATGAATCTGGGATAAACAAAGATTGTTTGATTTTGATCACCGAGGGTTTTTTTAAACACTGTAAAAGCAGCAACAAATAAAACATAAAATAATTGTTTTGAAGTGATTACAATAACTGAAACCCTCCCTTTGCAGTCAAACTTTTTGTACACCCAGTACATCATACCACTGGGCTGTAGATATCTGACACAATTTCAACTAGAGAAAATAAAGTGGAACAAGTACAAATATTTATTAACTGCATTTGTAAATAAAACTACAGCTAATAACAAACAAATGTACTGGTAAGCCTACTGAGGAAAATAACATGCATTTCTCTCAGTGAAAATTATAGGCCTATAAGTAGCTGAAAAAAACCAACAGAAAACTGACATCCCACAAGACTTATCTAAGCTTCATTACTTCTGGCCAACGGTCTACTATCATGATCACACTCTTGCTGAGCTGTAATGTGTAATTGCTTGGTTAGGTTTTGGTTACCAGTTTTACATTCTCTGCAACACTGTAAGGTCATTTAAGAGACGGGCTTCTTCAATCCTGCCTGTCAGGGCCAACCTAGGCTGAGAGGGAAAAAATCCCAGTGGGAAAAACGCAGATCATCCGTGGCCGGGATCGAACTCAGGTCTTCCGCATGATAGGCGAAGAGCCTAACTATTACACTGCAGCACCGGTTGTGTAATTGTACCTGATCACACACACACACAGGACCTCCACATTTGCTGTTGGTTATAATATCTTTTCTGAGCATTCAGTATTGTATTGAAGAAAATACACATACATAGATATTCAAGAATCAACCCATGCTTATTATTCCCTCAGAGATTTCAATACCGTATGGAACACTTTACAAAACAGTTTGGTGACCATGACAAGACAAAATGGACTAGGAATTTATGAAAACCAACAATGAGTAGTATTATCATTTCATAGAGATGGCCTACTTCAGTATATTAGAGATATATGTAGTAGCTATGTGTTTTGTTACTGGTTTACAGCACTATCAACACTGTTAGGTCATTTCAGCGCCAGGAGGTGAATTAGGGCAACAGAAATGCATAGACAGAACTAGACAGAGTAAACCCATGGGTGAAAGTTTGCAGACATATTATGCCTGCGCTGCCTATTTTTCAACCTCAACAGACCTAGGTTTGCCGTTATTTTAGACTGGGGCCGGAACGAAGGTGTGTAAAAAACGGCGACTATCTAACATGCAAAACTAAGGTCTTGAAGAATGACAGTAGTCCGTACTCAGACTTCCACCCTACCTGTTCAGGTTTTTTTTATGTCTTTGAACTTTCACCCATGAGTAGACCACACCGGTGGACCCACTACACAACCGCAGATGCACTGTGTATTCGTGTGTTTATGAAAAAAGTAGCCATTAAAATTCTCAAATGAAACGCTAAGAAAAGATAATAAATAGTATATAGATGTAACATGCAAGATTATTTCTTTAAGTAGTTCAATAAACCCACAAAGCAGTACAGTTTTAAATATGCAGCAGTGATATACAAAACTGATTTGGCTTTTGATATAAACAAAAAACAAAACAAAAAAACATAACCATAACATCATATTTATATATATACATAGGAAATTTAAGAAATTGTTTCTTCCACACTCCTGACCATTTGATTTGTGTAACATACGATAAGATATATGAAAACTGTTCGTATGGAGGGCATGCATCTGTATACAGAGGCTATAGGATCTTTCTGGTAAACTGACAAAGAAATCACATGTTTTACGTAGTTAGTTGTGATCATACAAATACGATAAGTACTTTATTGGTAATACATATCTTCTCCACCCAAAAGCTAGTGATATTTGTACTAGAACATAGAGTTGATCACGTAGTGAAGACAAAGTACATGCAATACAAACGAAAAACGTAAAACTTTACCCTCTTTTTTTCTGTGATCTCATTCTTAACATGGACCATATTGCCATCTGCGTCTGGCATTTCTTACTGAAGCATGTTTATTTGTAGTCAGTGGGAGTTTGGCCTTTACGCTTTCTAACACTGAAAGGTCATTTTAGGAGACGGGCTGCTCCAATCCAGTCTGTCAGACGAGGGTCACGTCACTCACCCCCAGCTGAGAGGGAAACTACATCCCAGTCTGTCAGACGAGGGTCACGTCATCACCCCCAGCTGAGAGGGAAACTACATCCCAGTAGAGAGACAGACATTCAATTTAAGAATTATCCCACGTGAGACTTGAACTCCCGTTCTCTGTGTAATAGGCAAAGACGTGGATAAGGAGATGAGTGGCTCTCCAACGTGCCTACCCTCACATTTTTCACTTTTACATTCTTCTTAAAATCATGGTATATGTTTTATTAAGGCTGTGGTGTGTGATTATTTTCTCTACATGTTAATAGGCAAAGAGCCTAACCAATACAACGCACACACCAGCATGCTGATCTGAGGTTACATTATAAGTGTTGACTTCACTGAAACAGAAAATCTTCACAATGTGAGACTTGTGATCTTATTACAAAGCCAGCATGGTCACAAATGGAACATGATTTGACAAAAATTCCCACAAAGTTTCTAGTATTCCGAATTCTCAGAAAACAATCCATGAAGTTGTAAGATAAATAGCTGAAATGTAAACACTTGAAAAGATCAGGCTGAGGAACAAAACGGTTTGGTACTGCATCAGATCTAAAAACTTGACACCTTATCTCTTTCCCTGACAGATGACATAATAGTGACACTTGCCTCAAATGTACAATTCTCAAAGTCTGATGCATTGTCCTGATTTTGCAGTGCAAGCATAAAGAGGCAGATTACAGAATTGAGGAAAGATGCTTTCTATGAAGAAAAACAATCTTCTATGTTGAGTCTCATAGACACACCAAGCAGCCTTCTGACTCTGACTAGCTTCCTTATTGCAGTGTCAGAAATGCAGTTTTTGTTGAGGGCTTTTCCCCCATTCTTTCAATAACCCTTTCTATATAAACTAGATTTCAGCTTTTGAAAATTAGTGCGGCAACTTCTACAGATTGGTTTGGTTTTTAGTTTTATGTCCCCTTGTAACACTGTAAGGTTATTTAAGTGATAAACAACTTCAACCTCACCTGCCAGGGCCAACCTGGGCTGAGAGGGATGAATTCCAGCAGAAAAACTCCACTGCTCGTCCCCATTTGGGGTGGAACTAGGGTCTTATGCATGATAGGTGAAGAGCGTAACCATTACACCACGGTGAATAAGAACGGGTATCTAGCAGACAAAAGCTCATGGCACCAAAATTATATCTAGTAATAAATAGAATGAAAAATCATAACTTAACATTCCCACACAGGTGAAAATGTTTCAAATCACAGGCAAAAATTATGCAATTTCAGAGGCTAGCTCAAATGTCAGCGGAACCAAATACGCTATGATCTGCAGTAGATATTAAAAACTTTGTGATCATTCAATGTCTTTTGCTTAGCTTTCGTTTCTTTTCTAAAGAACACATCTATAGCTGCGTCATTACTTTTCAGACCACTCCACCCCTTGTGTCCATTTCATTTTCCAAACAAAAGTATTTCAAAGATATATACTGTATTATCAGTGTGTTGGAACTGAAGCAAAGGTTCTTGACTTTATGTCACACGCTTTACAAAACCCGGTCACAAAGTCAAACAATTTTTTTGCATCACATGACAGGTTTCATCAACATACCAAAAAGAAGTTCAATCCAATCAAATACATTCAAAAACTGTTCCTGGGACTATGGCACCAACAAAAATATCCTACACAGCACATGCTGAACAGTCAGAGAAAAATTGGCACAAATAACATTTCTGAAAGCACAATAGAAGAAAGTCCTGTCTTTTCCTCTTTTCCTTTTCCATTTCGTGTGGTAAGGGTCCCAAAGTCTGGTGGTTAGTAAGAGATAGTAAAGGGACATAAACACCAGCATTTTACACTAGTTCAGTAAATCATTGGCAAACATTGCAACATACTAATGATGTTTTTCACAATTACATATACATGTAATTGAATCAACTTTGCTTGTAAAAACAATGATAAAATGACTGGTCCATACTTTCTTTTAAACACTGCAAGAGAAGTTTGGTGGCAGATTAAAAAACCACATGTGACATCTCAAGACTTTTAATGCTTATCTGGATGTGAAGGCACAGTGAGGCAACAACAAAGTTATTACTGGAAAACACACAACAGAGACGATGATATGCCAAAAATCAAAAGTGATTATAAAGCTTACACTGAGAAGCCACTGGGTAGAAATTCCAGAGGACTTACAATCTTACAAGAACTAAGTAAGTTCTGTATTTCAATGGTATATATCAATCACTTACTGACTCTTGGAACGTAAGCATCTTGGAATTAATTCTTGAAAATGTTACCAGTTTGACAACTCTACGCACTTTTAGAACAAGATTAAGAGTAGCTCTGCGCCATTGAGAAAGCATGTATTTCTTTTTTCCTTTTAGGTTATAAAACTGAATAAAAACTTATAAAAAACAAAACTGAATGATAAAAATGATATGAACGCAAATAAATCCAAGTAAAAGAGAATGGAAACTAAAGCGAATATTATATGGAATGTTAAAACTCAACTAAAAACATGCAAACATTCTCAACATGCAAACTATATCAATAATGGTCATAAAATCAATGTAAAAAAAAAAAAAGGAGCAGAGAAAATGTGACATTCAAACAGTTCTCAGATCAGTTGAAACTTGATGCCAATCTGGGAAATTCTGATCTTAGTGTGGATGAAAGGACATTTTGTCATGGAACTGAGCTCAACACAGTGGATTTTAGTACCGCACAAATGTGGATAAAACATAAGTCAAATGTGCACAGGATAGGTGATTACCTGATAGATTTGTGTCGCACCCTGCACAGGATAGGTGATTACCTGATAGATTTGTGTCGCACCTTGCACAGGATAGGTGATTACCTGATAGATTTGTGTCGCACCCTGCACAGGATAGGTGATTACCTGATAGATTTGTGTCGCACCCTGATGATATCAGCCACTTGGCACATAAAGTGACCAGAGTTATCTCCCCATTTTTTCGAGTGACAGGAAAATTTTACTGACACTGTGCTTTAAAAAAACAACGCAATTTTGAAAGCCGGCAAACAATATCAGGCATTTTCTCGGGAATTTCCCTTCTAATTGTAGGTGACTCCACTTTATTAAAATCTCAAGTACCTCAATCTCTATTTAGACTGTAAAAAATGTTTCCACTGGCAGCAAGAGAAATGTATCGATAACTCCTAATGTCCCTAAACTGACAAGAGCTTGATTCTATCACGTCACGACACATTTAGATTTTATCGACACATTCAACTGAATCACCTCGAATGAATGAAAATTTAGATTATAGGATAGGGGATAAACAATACATATATTTTTATTAAACAAAATGTTAGGATATTAATATCAAGACAGACAATTGCTCCTTTATACGAACAAGCAAAAAGCCAACAGCATTAATGAATTTATATGATGAAATACAATAGTGAGGATAATGATTTATTTCATATCGATAAAAACATGCAATACTATCAACATAAAATAGCATCTTCTGAACTGGTTAAAAATATATTGTGACTAGCATCGACGCCAACATGGGGTCTGACATGGCCTAAGCTGAACTGACCCCGGATACTTACCGGTACTAAATAGTTCACTTATACAAATCCCACCAACTAGTCCTCTAACCTGTACATTTTTCTCTCTACAGTAAAATCCACACTGCAAAATAATTGTACACTGAATAATGATTTTCTGCCATAATGATTGTTCTGCCAGGAAGACGACTGCCACAATAGTAAATCTAAAAAGAAGTAGAGGGAGCAAACCACACTGACACTTCAATTAACAGCAACCGATGAGACGCAAAATACCAGAGATAAGACCTAAAGTCATGAGAACCTTGGTGATGTAACCGTGTCTTTTGGAACTTTTCCTAACTTTAAAACACAGACTTCTGAGGCTCTAAGCATGGCCACGGTCAACTCTTCCCCAGACAGGCACATATGTCTCGCATCAACGCCACCACGAGGACTCACATTGTCTAAGCTCATCTGACCCTGGCTACTTACAAAACATCCTGCCCTCAAAGACCGGGTTTTCTACACCTCTCTATTAACAATGAAATACTGATATTGACCTGTCCTCCCCCCTCAACCCCTTCCCCCCACCCTTCCCTCGCATCCCCTGATGCCCAGCAAACATAAAAACATAATAAGGGCATATAAGAGAAGAGATGAACCAAGAAATAGCTGTGGCGAAGTAAAGAATGAAGAATTATGTTCCAATGGATAATGCTTGAGTTTGTGATGCGATGCAGTGTGGCCCTGTACCAGACTACATGGGATACACTACACTCTCACAGACTTACAGCTCAAGTCGTCGGCTACGGAGGTTATTGAAATCTTGTCTTTGGTCATTGGAGAGTATTTTGTATCTGACTTAAACTGCGCAATAATAGAATCATAATTGATCTAAATCTCTAGAGTACCGAGTCCCTTAAAGATAACAATATTGTCTACATCTACTGACTGCTACGGCTCTTCAATAAACATCATGACTCATCACAGAGGCAACAACAGTACAAGCACAGAAGATTCACTAAGGTCAAGGTCACTTGAAGAGAGAAAAACAGCAGTAGTCAACTGTGTTACAGAAACATGAATATTTCAATGCAACAAACGTAGACATTTCACAAAAAGGGATAATTTTATGTAATTGACTGTTATGTGGTAGTTGACTGTAGCATATCACAATATTAGTATAACAACGACTGAAAAGCAACATTAGTATTTGATTGAAACATATACATGTACATGTAATATATATATATCTGTATATATACACTAGAATTTGATGACTTAAGTCCGATGTCTTTACAGTATCGGACCAGCAGGTCTTGATTCTCTTACTACGAGCCTACTTTGGTTTGGGTACCAGTTTTACGTCCCTTGCAATACTGAGGTTATTTAAGACATAGGCTACTTCAACCCCACCTGCCAGAGCCTGCCCAGGCTGAGATGGATGAATCCGGCAGAAAAACGCAGATGCCCGTCCCAAAGTGGGATTGAACTCTGGTCTTCCACATGGCAGGCAAGGAGCCTAAAAATTACACAACAGAGAACGACCTAAATGCCTACTTTCATGAAAGCTGAAGACAAATTGCACCACCATGATCACAGATGTATACTGTAGCTTTGCAGATTGACTTTCAAAATAAAAAAGAATGTAAAAGAAACTATTAAATTTTGAACAGTTGTTAGAATTTCTGAAATTAGCATTTCGAAGGGTGTGGAATATCATCCTACATATGAGCTTTCCACAGAAAACATAGTGTCGGTTTGGGAGCACTTGTAACAATGGAGTAAAATATTCTCAAGGAAGATAACCACAGAGCTTTATGTCGTACTAAGATTTGTATGTACATGTATTTGGGCTCTATGAATTTGTAAAAACAAAAAGAACCTCACCTCGTAAAATGTGTAATTGAAGATACCAAACCCCTTGTGAGGAAAACAACACACCTATATTTTCAGATGAATTTTTTATGATTTGATTATCAGAAGACCTAAACGTGCTCATAAGAGATTTCAAATCAGCAATTCAGTGTAATGCATTTGTCATACTCCAAAAGAAAGTAAATTAGCATTTGATTATAACAGATTTTAAAACTTTGCTGTAAGTAAAGAAAATTCATTGTGACACATACAATATGATGCTATTTTGAACTTGTGAACATCTTTCTCCAAAACAGCATCGTAGCTCGACTCAAAACACTGAAATATTGAACAACAGTCTTTATGCCTGCAACTTTTTAAAATTTTGAACACCTCAGTTTTGATGAACTACAAATTTGAATTCACAATTTGAGTCCGCATGTGTCACTTATGCTATCCGATATTCTCCTGAACGTGTATGAACAGCCACAAAGTTTGTCGCTTCAGTTTGACTCAATGTCCCTCAGTGCAGGACATGATTTGTAAGAAAACAACACAAATCCTGTTCAATGTAGGTTTTCATGTTGATCATGTTGAAGACATTTACCAACCCAAACCCATACAGATGTGACTTAACATGGTAACCATAAAAATTTTGAAAAAACGCTTTAATTTGGAGAATGCTCATATCGCCGGACGACATCTCAACTATTATAACTCGATTCTTGGCAAAAAAAATTTTTTTGCATATTCCAAGGCTCTAGCAAAGGGCGGTCTATCCTGTAAATATCCCAGAGTCCAAGGATCTATAAACAAAACCCGGACAGTGGCCAAATTACATACTATCATTTCTTACATACTATCATTTCTTACATACTATCATTTCTTACATACTATCATTTCTTACATACTATCATTTCTTACATACTATCATTTCTTACAAACTATCATTTCTTCAGTAATATTGTAACACAATGTTAGTCTTTTGCCTCTCCTGTAAGGTTAGAAAAACCAAGTTACAATAGTTGAGTTGTCACCGTCTGATATATCGCAAAATTCACAAATTCCCGTCACTTGCCAAAAGTAGCTGCTGTCCGGTATTTCATTGTTACAGTAACACACATCAGCAGTACACATATATCACAAGATAGGATAACTTCCCCCATAACACATCTGCCCCTCTGACATCACGCAGTTCAGGTGAGTAAGTTACAAGCAGTGTGTCTTCAACCGTAGAAAAAACCCATAGCTAACTGAATGAGGATGACATACAGCATGAAATGAATAAATATCCGGCATGTCCTGTCACTGATGACTCATCCAGGAAGGACGTCAGGATTCCAGGTAATGCTCGATGGTCCACTTCTGAGAACTTTTGTCGCTGCATGTCTTGACCAGGACCAGCTGACCGCTCTTGTTTCCGCCGGTGTCCAGGCAGAGGCCAGAGTATTTGTTCACGATGGTGCTCTTTTCCTGAAACATAGGTAGGCTCACATTAAAGCACAGATTGGGTGATTTCACAGGATAGTAATACAGTATGACCTTTATCCCCCAGTTTGTATGCTTATTGTCACAATTAATTTAGAAATCTGCTTGATTTAGTTTTTGGCTTTATGTCTCTTGCAACATTTCAAGTTCAATTAAAGGCCCAGCCTGTGAGACACACTGTCCCAGCAGGAAAACAGAGGTATGCTCGATTAAACAAACTGCCGCACATGGGCCTCAAACTCGTGTCCTCTGCATGGAAGGTGAAGAGTCTAACAATTACATCAGATTTTACCATTCGGTAATGCAGGGATCTAATCTTTATTAGCCTGAGAGCTTGCATTGCATGACAATTTGTATATGGTAAAAAAAAATTATTTATACAATCAATGACAAAGGCCAGTGGGACATTCATTTACTCCCGTACAATTTTACTGATAATACATATCTTGGGTGATGGGAAAAACCATGCTACAAGGCGGATCCTCCTATTAACTCAATTTTTCAAGGTGGAACAATCCAGACTTTAATAATTAGGGCAAATACCGTGCATTGCAAACTGAATAACTCATGTAAGGCAGCTGTCGCGGTGACAATTATTGGCAAAAGAAGTAGACATTCCCTCAGGCCCAAATGTGCACATCTACACCTGAACCAATAAGATAGAGCTATTCTTCTTCTGTGTTGTCAGGCTTAAAAGAACAGAATTTAGACTAAAGGTGAGAGGGCATGGCACACCCTTTTTTCATAATTCAGTACCCAAGCAATGACAGCTATCGTTTACCCCACCCTTAGCTAGAAACTTATACCAATGGAGATCAACTATTGAGTGGCACATTTGCAGCCATTGGCGCCGTTGTGTAATGGTTAGGCTCTTCGCCTGTCATGCGGAGGACCCGAGTTTGATCCCCGAGGGAGGAGGATCTGGGGAGTTTTCTGCCGGGAATTTTTCCTTCTCAGCCCGGGTTGGCCCTGACAGGCAGGGTCGAAGTAGCCTGTCTCTTAAATGACCTTACAATGTTGCAGGGGACGTAAAACTGGTAACCAAACCAAACC
>JAUKPP010250347.1:1125-12760 GCA_032273245.1 Phyllaplysia taylori
CGGCCCCCCCCCCCCCCCCCCCAATCAATATGGCATTGGTTTGATTAGCTAGCTTCACTCATTCAAATCACTGTTAAGTTAATCGTAGGTATAGATAATATTTTAAAGAATTTGCATGCTTGATTTCCCACTCTTGTTTTGTGAGGGGCGTTGAACAAATGCTTACAGAAACATGTTTTCTTGTATTCTTTTCAGTCTTGCTTTGAAACATGGATGACAGTAGCACTGATGTCTCCAATGATTCAGATTCTGAAGAGGAGATAAAACAAAGGTGATATAACTTTTTACGTTATACAATAGGCTACCTGTGTAAAGATTTTGAAATTAGGGCCTAATTATTATAAAATTTTTAATGCAAACAATTCACTAGAATTTTTAGTAGCAAAACCCAAACAACTTTAAAGCCTAATCCATTCCTTGTTAAGTAGTGGATCTGGAAGTGGAAGTTAAAAGTCTCTTTGATTTTTATTTATCTAAGTCTTTGCTTTAGAAAAGTAAAGTGTGTGCTGATTGCACATAGGTTGGAAAACTGTTGAACAGATTTGGATAAACTGAAGAAAAACTAAGGTAGCACAAACATAATTTGATTTGATTCTTGATTTAATAATAATGACATAATGGCTGCATTTATATAGCGCATATCCCTGCTTGAAAGCAGGCTCTGTGCGCTTTACACTCATTTCTGTGTATTACTACCATAAAATGTGTATGTGCCAATACTCAAGCAAAAATGATGATCTGCATTGTTTCTTTCGGGTATTGTGAGTGCAATCAGAATGGATATTGAGCAGAGAATGAAAAGTTGATAAGTAGGCCTACTGACAGTGTTTTTCATCTTTGGTAGTTTGGTAGTTAGCTGAATCATATATTAGTTACGTTATATTTTTCCGGTATGAATTTCATGAGATCTTTGCAAAGTTGTCCTCATAGTGATGTTCTTGATTTTGTTTTATTTTTTATAACTCACTTCAATTTGTTTACTTGGACGTATGCTTATTGTGTGGATACAAACAATCTTTTTATTATGTCTGTATTTCTCAAACAGCAGCCCTTCACAAACTGTTGGACCATATCAACCTTTGACAGCAGATGTCGGACAGGGCACTCGAGATCACCATAGCAGAGCAGGTCAAACAGGCTTTCAGGGCTCAAAAGGGAGCAAAGTACCCCGGCGACGAGAGCAATATGAATATGCTACATCGCCCAAATTGTTACCGAAACATACATCACATGCTGGGGCAAGGCCTAAACTGTTTCAAGTTCCAAAACAAAGCAAAACATTAGCAGCTCCCTCTCATGAAGTAAGCCCAAATCATCAGAGATCTGTGCAGGCTATTGGAAGCAACAGGTTTGCTCCTCAGGAAAGACCAGGACCAAGGCGTTATGGTACAAATATGAGCCATCAACCGTTTGAAAATGACAGGAGCAAGCATGAACATAATGGACCAAGGGGCCCTCAAAAACGTCCATTTACGCCAAGCGTCATTAGATATAATAAGCTAAAACAGTGGGCAGAGCAAGAGAACAGCTCTCATCTGATTATTGACATCTCTATCAATCTAGGAGGACTCTCAACTCTTCTGCAGCAGAGGGACATCAAGCAAGATTGGATGGCATTTCTCATTAAAATCTTTAAGAGCATATTGAACTCACAGTCTCAAGCAGGCTCAAAATATTACATTTTCAAAAGTGTTTGTGAGTCTCGCTTTTTTGAGATACATGTGAAAGGATTTCTGGACTCCGTTGGCCATTCAAATGACTCTCCTGATCTGTATGGACATTTCAGCAACCTCATAGACATAGTGGAGTACATCATACGCTCCCTCCCAGAGTTCAAGGTAAAATGTTATAGACTATTGGAAGTTATTTTGCACACTGGACGAGAGCTGAATGTATTGCCTGATGGGCATACATTGACTGCAAGAGCTGAAAACTGCCTTAAACTCGCTGAGAAGAAAAGTCTGAAAAGACTTCAACAGATTCGCAATACCAAATCAGATCAGTCAAAGATCATGCCATACCCTGATGAAGATCTACCACCTGATAATTACAAAGATATTGAATTGTTTCCTGATGTAGATGAACTGGATATTTCAGTTGAACCATTTCTCAGAGCAAACAAAACTACAGGACCATACCGTGACTTGAGTCACTATTTGGATGTTCATGCCCGACTTTTGAAAGAAGATTACTTAGAACCAATAAGACGTGGCTTACAAGAATATAAGGGCAAATATATGAATGGCAAAGTACGCGAAAGTGATCTGCGCTTTTATTATGACGTACAGCTTGTGAAAATGGGATATGACTCAAGTGAAGGTATAACCCATTATGTCACTTTCAAAGGGTTTGAAGACATGGATTGGGAAAAATCAAGAAGGCTACTTTATGGTTCTCTTTTGTGCTTTTCAAAGGACAATTTTGAATCAGTGATTTTTGCCACTGTGGCGGACAAAGACCAAGATAACCTGGCCCGGAACCTCTTACAAGTTATTTTTCAAAATCACCTTGAGGATGTTTTCATCTCTTCTGAGCAAGACATATATGTGATTGGGGAAACTACTGCCTACTTTGAGTCATACAGACATGTTTTGGAGGGCATCCAAGAGATGAATGAGCTTCCACTGGACAGGTACATTCTGTATTGCTGTAAAGATGTCCGCCCTCCAAGTTACATTCAGCCAAACCAAACGTTTGATGTCAGATGTATCTTTCCAGATGAAGAAGTTGACCAAGAAATTCTAGTGTCACCTCTGCAGACTGATCTCTTGTCCTTTGCTGACGCTTCTGAGTTAAATGAGTCTCAGCTGCAGGCTTTGCAGTTAGCTTTTACCAAAGAACTGGCTATTATACAAGGTCCCCCTGGAACTGGCAAAACCTATGTTGGATTGAAAATTATGGATATCCTCTTGAGAAGTCAGGGACTGGATGAAACCTTAGGGAGGGAAGGACCGATTCTGGTGGTATGTTTCACAAATCATGCTCTTGATCAGTTCTTAGAAGGCATCCTTCGTTTCTGCCCAACTGGCATTGTCAGAGTTGGTGGGCGTAGCCGCAGTGAAAAGCTGTCAGCATTTAACCTGAGAGAATTGAGGAACAAAGCTTTGATCAACCCCCAAACCAGGGGCCATATTTGGAGGAAGTTGAAATTCTGCTCACAGCAGCTAAGAAATAGAAGCAAATTAATCAAAAGTTGCAGGCAAGAACTAATGCGCTCAGAAACCACAATCCTCACTATGGAAGATCTTAAAGAGGAAATGAGTCATGCACATGCATCATCACTGAATAACCCCAAAAGGCTAAGTGGAAGTAGCACACATGTTCTCTCTCAGTGGCTCAAGGCTGCAAATGCAAATATGGACAATCATTTGAAAAAGGCTGCTAAACGCCATCTTGCCAAGTTGATTGCCTCTCAGACCTCTGACCCTGCTAATGATTCCAAGCTCACCAGTGAAAGAATGGCAGTGCGTACAGGCATCTTGCAACGATTCAAGATCTACAATGGATGGTTGACCAAGTACAAAGAAGCCATTAGAATAGAATTGGAAAGCTTGATGCATGAAGAGAACCATTCTGAGAGATTTTACAAGCTTGTCGACCTAGGTGCAGAAGCTTCCAATGACATTCTTCCAGATGAAGCTCTTCAGAAGTACATGACAAATGACATTGTTTTTGAAGACATAAAAGCATGTGTGAAGTACGAGAGTGGAGTTGTAGACAATGAAGGAACGTTTGTCCGACAGTGGATGCTCGGTACACTGAGGGAAACAGATCAGCTCTTGGATGCCATAGAGTCGCTCACCCCAGTCAAGACCAGTGATGTTGCTGATGCCCCAAATGAATTTAAAAAGTCCCACACAGAGTCCAGATGGGAGATTGGGGACAGCGATGACAGTGATGATGATTCGCCTGATGATGACTTAGATGACATGGGGCTTGATGAAATTGATGATGGTGGTAAAATTGAAATGTTGGATTTCAAAGAGCTTGAAGAAGGATTTGAGCAGGCTGAGAGTAAAGATATGCTGTTGCTAGAAAGAGCGAAAATGTTGGGAATTGACTTGATAGAGCAGTTCACAGAGGAGGAGGATGAGTGGAAAATGACAAATACCATGTCCTATGGCAAAGTTTTTCATTTTCTTCACAGCGCGACTGATATTTCAGAAGAAGAAGTGTCAGGAATCAGTGATGTCTGGAATCTGAAATTGCCTGATCGATATCGGCTGTACAAGTACTGGGTTTACCTAAAGAAGCAAAAGCTTGTGAGTCATATCCTGAGTCTGACCAAAGAGTACAACATGCTGCTGCAGCAGAAGATGGAAGCTCTGGACTACAAAGATGTGGAGATCTTGAGCAGAGCTCGCGTCATTGGCATGACTACAACGGGAGCAGCTAAGAACCGGAAGGTTCTACAAGAGGTGTCCTGTCCCATCATTGTGGTGGAAGAAGCTGCAGAAGTGCTGGAAGCTCACATCGTCACCACACTCAACAAAAATTGTAAGCATCTGATTCTGATTGGAGACCACCAGCAGCTTCGACCAAAACCAACAGTGCACAGACTTGCTGTCCATTATGACTTGGAAATATCGCTTTTTGAAAGGCTGGTGAAGAATCGTGTGCCTCATGTAACACTAAAAGAGCAACACAGAATGCGCCCCGAAATTTCCCAGTTCATACAGTTCATCTATCGAGATCTTATGGACCATGAATCTGTGCTTTACTATGATTCCATTGAAGGTATGAAATCAAATGTTTTCTTTCTTCATCATGCTCATGAAGAAAGTGAAATTGAAGACAGCAAGAGTAAAGCCAATGTCCATGAGGCAAAATTTCTGACTGCACTTTGTGACTATTTCCTCAACCATGGCTACCTGGGCAGACAGATCACAATTTTAGCAGCCTATGGAGGGCAAGTTCAGCTGATCAAAGATACCATTGAGGAAACTCCCGACAGGTTTGAGGGTGTGAATGTGACATCTGTGGACAACTATCAGGGAGAAGAAAATGACATCATACTTCTGTCCCTTGTGAGGAGTAACACAGAAAATGAGGTTGGCTTTCTGAAGGTCAGCAACAGAGTGTGTGTAGCTCTATCAAGAGCAAAGAAAGGCCTGTATGCAATAGGAAATTTTGAAAGCCTCAAGACAAAGAGTGGGCTGTGGAGAAACATCTTATCAAAAGCTGAAGGGCAAAGGATGACTGGGTCTGTGCTGCCACTTGTCTGTGTGAACCACATGGAACACATAACTTATGTGGCAACATCTGAGGATTTCAAGAAGGAAGTACCAGAAGGAGGCTGCTACAGAAATTGTGAGTTTGAGCTTCCTTGTGGTCATTTGTGTACGCGAATGTGCCATGCTTCTGACAGGTACCACGTGAATGCTGTGTGCCACCAGCCCTGTCAGAGAAGTTGCCCATCAGGGCACCGTTGTCTGATGGAGTGCTCAGAGGAATGCGGAGATTGTGAGTTCCGAGTAGAGAAGACGGTGCGATCTTGTGGTCATTCTGACCGCGTGCCTTGCCATATGCCAGAGGAGCTCATTTTTTGCTCCCAGATGTGTGACTTAGTGCTTTCATGTGGCCACAGATGTCGAGGCAAGTGTGGGCAATGTCTTAGAGATGACACGCACTTCCTCTGTCCTGAAGAGGTGGAGAAGGAATGGCCCTGCAAGCACAAGAGTTTAGCCAAGTGTTACATCGATGTCCAGGAAGATCCGTGCCCCAGCAGATGTGGGGAGAAGCTTCAGTGCGGCCACAGGTGTACTGGAACTTGCGGCATTTGTCTTGGAGGTCGTGTGCACAAAGCTTGCGGTGGAGATTGTAAGAAGCTTCTGCCATGTGGACACCCGTGCAAGGGCAGCTGTGGAATCAAATGTCCCCCCTGCTCACTCAGATGTGTGAATTCATGTCGTCATGGTGGCTGTGGCAAAACTACCTGTGGGGAATTGTGTGAGCCGTGTACAGATAATTGTGAAATGTCCTGTAAACATCAGCAGTGCCATGAACGTTGCATTGATGACTGCAAAAAGAAAACTCCTTGCAATGAACTTTGTAAAAACCTTCTGCCTGAATGCAATCACAGGTGTGCATCGCTGTGTGGAGAAGAATGCGTTTGTTTGCTTTGTGAAAAGCATAACATAAGATTTCTTGATGCCTCTGGTGCAAGAAAGCCAAAATATGAAGTGGCTCGTGACAAACAGGAAAGAGCGAAGAAAATTGACCTATCAGATGATTTGGTCCTCATGAAAATTCCCAGGTGTAAGCATGTATTCACTAAGAAACAGCTAGATCGCTATGTGGAAAAGTTTGACCCAAGTGGCACCAGCTTTATCCGATGTCCAGAATGCCCAAACACCCTCCATGGTGTGTGGCGTTATGATGCCCACAACAAGGAGAGAACAGAGAGAAGGGAGAACCTCAAAAGTGCACTCATTGACTCCATGAAAGTTTCAGAAGAGCAGCTTGCAAGACTGATAAAATCAAAGGAACTGATTGAGGATTTCTGTCAGGTGGATGATGGAGAGTTCTTGTCAAGGAAACAAGACCAGATTGACATCAACCATGCCTATGCCCTCACGTTACAAATTCGTTTTGCATACATCTTGAAGCAGGTAACAGCGCTCCACAAAGACTTTAACTCTGCCAAGACGGTTCATTTTGGAAAGTGGAAAGCTGTTATCCAAGCCATACGAAAGAAAATAACAGATCAGCTGAGGAAAGAACTGGAACTGGAACTATGGCGGGTTCTGCTCATCGAGCAGCTGATGGCCTTGAAAATGTTTGAGAAAGAAATGGAAGTTTCTGTTCCTGACAAGATCAAGTCAGAGACAAAGAGCCTGATCAATGACTTCAGCAAAGGTAGGCTGAGCCAGGAAGGAAAAACAAAGTTTCAAGGAACAATGAAAGAAATGTTCAGCCTCCTAAAGAGTTCTCCAGCGTATAAGAACTACAAGGAGTACATCCAGCAGCTGAAGGATCAAGTCTCGTCCGTGGAGAGAGTCCTGAAGAGTCCAGACTGGGAGGTAAGAACTTGCTAGAACAACCTTGAACTTAGAAAAGACCCCATCTGAGTTGTACCTTTTTTAGGGGACTGAAATGGGAATGAGACCAGAAAGCAAATTCAGAATTACACGGAATTGGAACCATTGCTCTTAAAGCTAAATTTGCAGTTTTATATGTAGTGCCCTGATTTTTTTAACACCACATGCCATTATGCCTGGTAAAGACATACATGAATACTTGACCTGAATGCTCCTTTTTGTACAGGTATAAATTTAAATCCTTCCAATTTTAATTTCCCCCTCTTGAACTTAGAAGGATTAGGAAGAAAGCCATATGCATGTAAAGTTGATTATTTAGTCTCAACTTTCGTTTTATAAAGTTGAAATCCTAAAATTTAAATGACAATTTTTTGGGCACCACAAGCAGTTATATACAAACTTTTATTGATGAGAATAAAAGATATAATCGAATCTGCCTTAGGACCACTTGTCCAAGAAGACCACCTGTACGAAGGACCACTTTCCATTTCTCCCTCTTGTGTTTTTTTTCCATAGCCTATAATGAGACTTTCCAAGACCTGTCTAAGACGACTACCTGTCTTCTCCACAATAGCTTGTCGTCTCGGACATGTTTGACTGCATAGAATGGATCTTAGATCACCTTGTGTTATTTCAAGAGCACACTGATACTGTATATTGTAGTTGAATGTAGTGAAAAAAGAAGATAACCCTCATAATATTTATATCAGTGAAGACAGTGAAATCTGTACTGGAAAGTGAATTTTCTTGTATTTCTGAATCAAAGCAAGAAAATAGAATGAACACATTTTTTAGAATATTTCACCACAAGTTTTTTTTGTTTGAAGGCAGCGAAAGGTTAGTGTTTGAAGGAGTAATGGCATTTTGAAGGGCTTTAAAGATTATGATAAATTTTAACATAGATATAGAAGTTCACCACCCCCACAGTACATTTCATCTCAAAGGTGACTGGTTTCTAGTAGAGATATGTAGTTGAACATGGCCTTACATCTTTTCTTTGTTACTTTTCAGGATTTGAGCACAATTCTCAAGCAAGCACCTTGAAGCAGAGCTGGCGTGGTGCATATAGTCCAGCCATCACTATAGTTTGGACCAAGACAGTAGGATACCAGAGTGTGGGAGATATTTCAGAGACATATGTTCCCAAGTGGATCCTGACCAGACAGCTTTAACATCTTTGCTATTTGTGTAGGATACTCTGTGCAGCCCTGGTGCCATTAACTCATTTCTATCACTTTTATACCGATGACTTTTGAGAATTTCTTTGTAGGCCTATGCACTGACATATTTCAAATGTTTCACAAATTTTGATGACCTATAGGCTATTAACTTTTCAAATGTGACTGCTGTTTTTGGTAATTTCATCTTGTACTGATTTGAATGAACCAAAATTAAGTTGCTCTCTTGTCTAAAGAAAAAGAGTCAGGATGGAATGTTGTCATTATATGTCTACCAAAAAAGTATTTTATGCAATTCTGTTGTCTGTGATGCTTCACGTACAAATTTTGTAATATCATTTTGTGTTTTTTTTATTTTTTTTATTGATATGTAGGTCTACCACATCCTCATCAGAGAAGGGAACTTCTCTTTGTTTTTTCCCCGCTTGCAGAAGCAAAGGGATATGAGCAGTCCATGTCTAATTTAACTCAATTTTGTAATATCAGTTTTTGTTTTTTCATTGATATGTAGGCCTACCACACCCTCATCAGAGAAGGGACCTTCTCTTTGTTTTTTTCCCGCTTCCAGAAGGAGCAAAGGGTTATGAGCAGTCCATGTCTGATTTAACTCTGCGCCATGACGAAAAGATTTCTAAGTGCATAGAGAGAGTGCTTTTGATTGAGGAAATGCCTAGGTTTACACCTGCAATTTTATGACTTTTATTTTTATGAGTAAATTTGATTTCGGTGATCCTGGCCCTCTACAGTTTCTGTGGCTTTCTAAAACAGCTCAAGGAAATGTTGAAGAAGTAGTACCAAACTGTCTAGTGATGCCATTATTGCTATGTCCGGTCTCATTTTTAATCTTCTGTAGTTACATGGCAACTGGTATGCTTTCTTTTCCCTGGACTAATATCTAATGTCATAGAATGAAAAAACAGATGTGACCCCGATGATGAATTTCTCTTTTTGATTTTTTTTTCTTTTTAAAAAATATTTTCACAGTATCATCCCAAATTTGGTGTTATTGATCATAGATTTAATTTGGCTTCAACTGGTTTGCTGTTCTTTTCTTATAATTATTCATTGTTTAAATGATTCATCATTGTGTATTTCATACAACATGTGTGACAAACTGTAGGCATAAAGGAAAGACCTTGATAAGTCTTATACTGTATTGTTACCTAGATATAAAAATGATAAGAGGTTTTTTTAAATTGTTAACTCCGTAGGTACTTTGGTGAGATATTGTATTAGTACTGTTGTTGTATGTGTATCATGAACTCTGTTGTTTTAGACTTTTGGCTTGTAGCCTGTGGTATGAAATAAGAGGACATGTAGGCCTTACCGGCGTCTGTGGTGTATTGGTTAGGTGCTTCACCTACCACATAGAGGACGTGAGTTCGAGGCCAGGGTGGGGCAGTTTGTTCGATCAAAAATAATTTCAAGTTTTCTGCTGGGACAATGTCAGGCAGGGTCGAAGTAGCCCGTTCCCTAAATGACTTTATACAGTGCTGCAAGGGACGTTTAGCTAAAACCAAACCCAACCAACGCAGGCCTATCATATAATTATGTGGCATTGGTATACATGTATACTTCACATTCCTACTATCATAAGATGTGGCTTGCTGTCAGCCAACACAGTCAACCTGTTGATGGTGAGCGCTTCTCGTTGAGAAGAAAAGTGGTCTTTTTTAGATAGGTGGTCATCCTAAAAAGGCAATTTATTAAAATTAGTAATGTAAGTCGTAAAGGAAAAATGTGATAAGTCAGTTGACAAATAAGGTGTTTTGTACAGGCGCTTGTGATTGTCTTGGTGGTGGCTTGAGCTGATTCAACTTATCGTTGTTGAGAAAAACAACATGAAAACTCCCATTTCGCCAAATTTTTCTGTCTTCATGCTATGGTTTTTTATGCTTGTCATTTTCATTGTTTGGCCTTCATTTTACAATTTTTAAAATTCTTTTGTTTCTTTTTTCATTATTGGAAGTTGGACCACAATTCTATTTGCTTCTTGTGTTTTATGTTGCTGTTTTAAAAAAAATAAGATGTGACATGTTTAGGGGCCTACAGTACGCCTGTTTTTGCATGAAATAGATCGTAAGTTTTTTTGGGGGTATTCTTTTTGATGAGGGAGGACTGAGAAATGTGGAAGAGAAGTCCTTTAAATCCTGAAATCATCCATAGTTTATGTTTTGGACAAGTTGACATTGTTATTGATGGAATGCTCATGGTATGAACAGTTCCAATAGGGATAATTTAATGGAGTGAATGTTCATCTTGGGATGTCTTATCTTGGTTTGGCGTCTATTGGACAAGCGACAAATAGTCTTAATGAGACTGATGCTTCTTACTTTGCAATTGTTTTGTCTGTTGATGACATTTTTGTTTAACATGCACATGTTTGTATACAATATACATATGCTTTTATATTTTAAGAATATTTACATTCATTAAGACCTACCATAAGTAAGCCTGTAGAGCACCACGTTCAATGGTTTTATTTTATGCTCAGTCTTATCCTACAATAACTGATTTCCATAATCTTCTGATGAGAAATCTAAAGTAAAACACAGTTTGATTTGATGCTTTCTAATACAATTTTCCACATATGATTAATTATTTAAAGTATAATTGAGCTTATTCCATGTACTCATAATTGTCCCCTGAGAATTCAGGGAAATGATTTGATGTGGCGATGTTCATTTTGAGAATGTAGCCTAACTCTCTGGCTTACTTGTCAAGAGATGGAATTAGAATAATTTTAATGTCAAAGACTTCATGCTTCAATACTTGTCAAAAATATTCGTTTTCTTTGTATTGATATGGAAATGAGTCATTCTTTGCCATCTGTGTTACATTGAAAAATCCCTTCTTCATGATAATCTAATTTTTGTCTGTGTGATCAGACGTTCCTACGGCATATTAATTCCTGGGATTTCTTTCAGTTTTTTCCCCCATATTTTACCAAATATTTGACCAAATGACTCATTGATTAATATGAAATTTCATTTTTGCTGATGATAATGTTCAAGTGAAGGTTTGTTGTTTTACTTTCCCAGGCTCTTTTCTTGAGGGAATGCTTTTGTTTGAATGAATGGATACATATTGACTCGAGACATGATGACAATACTTTCACTTTGCTATACACACATGCAAATATGTATCACAACATTCTACTACATGTATATATATATATATATGCTTAATTGTACCAACAATTTTATCATCATTGCTCATTGATATTTCAACTGCTCACTTAATTTATTTTGTCCTTGTCGTGGTTGGGGAATTGGATGCTTACATGTCTATTTGTCTCATCATTGATAGGGGAGAAGTTTGCTCATGATCACACATTTACATATGAGCAGTTCCTAAAAGTTCGTATTCCTGGAGCCCTACTCTTTATAAAGAGTATTTATAGAAAAATAAAAGCAG
>JAUKPP010250358.1:0-12759 GCA_032273245.1 Phyllaplysia taylori
AAGACAGTCCAATCTGTACAAGCAAAACATCCTCTCAAACTTTCACACGCACTTTCATCAAACACACAAACAGTTTTTTCAACAGGCTTGACAGTCTTTAGTTTCGGCCGGTAGTAAGGCATAAGGTGGAGCATGCTGTGGTCCGAGTCGCCAAGCGGGGGAAGGGCTTTGCATCTGTAAGCATTGGGAATATTACAGTAGAGTAAGTCCAGGGTCTTGTCGTTGCGCGTTGGACAGGTCACGTACTGATGGAAAGGTAGCGCTGGATCCAGAGGCACGTGATTGAAGTCACCTGTTGCGATGATGACCGCTTCTGGGGATGACGTCATCTGCTCTGTGAGCGTGTCTGACAAGACACTCGTCGCCGTCCGTACGTCAGCTTGAGGTGGAATGTAGACGACATTTAGGACAATCTTGGGGAATTCCCGGGGCAGGTAGTAGGGTCTTAGTACTACACTTAGACACTCGATGTCAGCTGAGCTGTGCTTCTTTACTATGTGAATATTATTGGGGTGGCACCAGCGGTTGTTGATATATGCACACACACCACCACCACGAGTCTTATGTTCACTTGTGCGATCGCACCTCACGAGAGAAAAATGTCCAATGTTTACACTGCTGTCGGGGGTGTTGGGGGTATACCATGTTTCACTGACACACACGAGGGAGGCTTCTCTGTACTCATGTTGGTAACGAGCACAGGCTTCGAGTTCGTCCAGTTTATTGTTCAAAGATCTGGCATTGCCCGTGACAACAACAGGCAGAACAGGTCGGACCGAACGTTTCCTCACCCTTGTCCGAACTCCTCCTTTCCTCCCCCGTTTACGCTTGTTGCCATGAAATGGGACTTGGCTGTTGTTGTTGTTGTTACCACTGTGGTAAACAGGGCTCACATGGGGTCTCAGGGATCGTAACATGGCGGAGTCGTACACATAGCGAAATGGCGGAGTTGCACTGAAAGTATCATCAACATTTGTCTGCGATGTAAGTCCAGACAGAATCAAAATTGCCAGAAACATAGCCACAAAGTAAGCTGACACATTCATGATCACTTGTGCACACTTTCACAAAGCACAAAAACGTATATCCAGAGAAAAAAAGATGAAATGTGCAGAGCCGATACAAACACGTCGTCGCCACAGCGCAGCGCCAACACTATAGCCCATAATAAGATTTGCCTCACATCAAGATGGCTTCCATCAAGCACGCTTTTGCGGCTGCATAGCCAGTCTTCGGGCAACACATTCATTTCCTCGGAGTGACCACCTGAAATACAAAAGCGGGGAATGACCATTTGATTGGTCTACATCAGGCCTCGTATTTGTTTTCTTGATTTGATATGATCCACGTAAGTGCTTCTCTATCGTCAAGACTTGACCCTTGGCTCTGTAAGTCTTCATGTAATTACTTTGTCATCATCTCACCCACATATTGCTTGATGGGGTTATCCACCGCTTGTTTTACTGTCATTATTATGACTGTCGTTCTATCTTTCTATCTGTCTATTTTAGCCGTCTCTCCATCTATCTATATATCTACCTTTCTATCTATCTATCTATCTATCTATCTATCTATCTATCTATCTATCTATCTATCTATCTATCTATCTATCCATCTTTTGAGCATATGTTCAAGGCTTCTTTCTATCCACATGCTTTAACATCGTCTGCTCTCGTTTTTCTCGCTCTCTTTCTCTCTCCGTCTCTCTCCCCCATCTCTCTCTCTATATATATAATATTATGTGTGTCCCTCTTTTTGTCTGTAAGTCCCGCTCTCTCTCTCTACTAGTGCAGCAGTGTAGTAGTTAGGCCCATTGCCTAGCATGTGAAAGACCCGAGATTGATTCCGCGTACTGACAATCTGCGTCTTTTCCGGCTGAGATGTTCATCTCTCAGTCCGGGCTGTACCTGTCATGCAGAGTCGAAATAGCCCGTCTTTTAAATGATAATATTGCGGTGTTGCAGGGGACGTAAAACTGGTAACCAAACAAATCTCTCACTCTCTCTCTCTTTCTCTCTCTCTTTCTCTCTCTCTCTCTCTCTCTCTCCCCCCCCCCTCTCTCTCTCTCTCACACACACACACACACACACACACACACACAAACAGAACTCCTCTCCCCCTCCTACGCACTGAGAGAACAAGCTGCAATGCTTTAGTGACAATTCGCCTTGTTTATGTTTACTCTCTGTTCCTATAGCTCTGTCATCGATCCCTCCAGCCACCCACAACCTCACATCCCTTTTTCACACCGATCTTTTCCTGCGACAACATTGACTATGGAGTTTATGAATCACGGGATTGACCCTTATTGCACTAGACCTAATGGAATTCGCCTCCCGACTGGAATCGAATAAAGCTGGGACCAACATTGGCGCCCTTATGAATGTCGATGGATGCCGGGTTTACATGTTTTTCTCCATGTTTGCCTACTAGGATTGACCGGTTTGCGGGATGCACCTATGAACATGACATTGTACTCCGAATGTCCATATGGTGGGGGTGGAAGGGGGGGGGGGGAGGGGGGTTAAATGTTTAGGGAGCTTGATTTGATTATGACAATTAGGGTATCGCACTTGGTAAATGAACGTTCTAGTCTCTCTCTTTTTTGTGTGGCTAAAACAGCTAAAGCAGCTGGCGTCTCTATAAATACCTTTCTTCAAACTACACATCTGACTTTGAGTATCGTATGTGTATTGTATGTGTTCTTATCTAAACTACATTTTTTTGTTCTTTTTTGGCTGCACAATATACATAATATAGCGGTTTTGTGGCACGATTTTATACGCCCGTATAAAAAAAGACGAGAAGAAAAGACGTATAGAAATAGTTTTTACAATGTTCACTTCCTCCGTGAAAGCTAGTTGTAAAACGCAGGTGCCGCAAAAAGAATGATTTCGCAAACAAAATTATGTAAAAATGCCCTGGCCCCCTACCCTGATCCACACTATTATAGCATCAAAAATATCTGTACGCCAATTTCATGTCTCCGTCTTTTTTGCCGTCTCATCAAGGTTGGCCCTGGCACTGCCAGCTTCTAAAATGATCTTACATCGTTACAAGTGGTGTAAATGCTCAATTTAAACCAAACTATTTGCAGGCCCAACATGCACATCGAGCTAGCATTCGATTTCGCCTTCAATCTTGCTTTATTTAGCCATAACCAATATCACCAGGAGGGAATTCCGTAACCCCCATTACATCGCCACCTAACTCGTCATCCGTCACAACGCAGCCCTTTCTTTACGTCATACAACTCACTCTATATACAGCTTTGATTACTAATTTCGGCTGGCAATGGCGTGGGATCGTTGAGTGCGAGCGTGATCTGCAATCTCTGCCCCGTGGTGAGACCAGGGGTGTCCCACTCGAGTCATGCTGGGGGTGACAACAGACGTATATTGCATGCAGGATCTCCCGCCGTGACCAGAGAGTGGCGTGAACAGAATGACGTCATTCACGTCATCGATCACCAACGTCGGCGGTTTTCCCCTTTTCCCCTGCTGCTACTCGTCACCCGGGTATGATATTCGGTGAGACGTGCTTTTTGCAAAGAGGCAAACACTCCACTACAATCTTTGTGATATTCGCCCTTATGTAAAACAATCCTAGCGGCGAAGCCTGCCTGAAGATAAAGATCGAAAGGGATTTAGCGGCAGATCAAAGAGGATTAAGGGAAGAACTCTTTAGAAGCCCCCGACAAGCGGGGTCATTGAGGTCAAATCACTACTCTGCCCAGTAATCCGTGAATAAAAAACGGAGAAGGAACCTTCTCTTGCAACGCAGTTTACAACATGCGGCTTTCAGCTGGTATGAGGAACTTGATACAGTCGATTCCTTGTTCGACATTTCAGGGGAAAAGTTAAAAGACATTCCGTTCCCAAGTCTTATGAAATGAGACTCAACACACAGTAGCGCTTGTCTAACTTATTTTCTCACGTCACAGACGTCTCTATTGAGGCTCTGCTACTGAAGGTCTTCCATCTAGACAGTGCAAAAAGGTTTTTGCAGGATAGAAGGGTCGGATTTCTACTAAATGTTGACACTGAATAAGTTTTGATTCGTCTTTATATCGCCCATAAAATTGTGAATATTCTGCAAATAATAGACGTTTTTTTCTACGTCTTTGTTGATTATTCCACGACTTGAAACTTTAGTTGATTTACGGTGTTGATTCTCTCAACTGGCGCTGTGGTGTAATGGATAGGCTCTTCGCCTATAATGCGAGAGACCCGAGTTCGATCCCGGTCGCAGATTACCTGCAGTTTTTTCCTACACGGATTTTCCCTCCGTAATTAATGGAAGGGACTGTTGTGGCCTTATGCTCCACAAGGAGAAAACCCGATTAAGCCAAGTCCGGGTTGGCCCTGACAGGCAGGGTCCAAGCAGCCCGCCTCTTAAATGACCTCACAGTGTTGCACGGGACGTAAAAGTGGTGACCAAACCATTTTCTCATGCGCCAGATTTGATAATACCATACCTGATGACATCAGGAGATCCAGTGTGTGGTTATACAATGAGACTGTAATTTCAAACAGTCGTTTGAAAGCCACAAAAATCCTGTCACGCCTGGGAAACGTGCCATAGAATAAATAAATAAAACCAGGGGCCTACATCTTGAATTTCTTGAAATATTTTTTTCTTATATGTATTGCCTTAAATGGCTACCAGAGATTTTCTTCCCTTCAAAGTTTAAAAGTTTAACTAAAAAGGAGTCTCGTTAAACCAAAAACTTCGATGGTTTGCTTTTTAATTTAGCGGACTATAGCTGGTGGATCTATCCTGGTTGGATGAGAGACATTTTAAGTGTCCGGACTCTCATTGTTTGTGACGGGCGTTACTTTGCTGGCTCATTCAATATTTTGATAGAATGATGGTTTAAATATACATTCTCATCACTGAAAGCATTTCGCATTCTAGTATGGGCTTTCAACCCAAATATCGAACTCCCGTCCCATGCATGGAAGGCGTAGACTCTAAGCATTACACCACAGAAAACGCCCCCCCCCACCCCCCCCTCGCCCGTCATCCCCTATGGCGCCCCCTCCCCCACACACATACACATACAGACACACACATAAACACACACACACATTCTCTCTTTCTCTCTCTCTCTGTCTCTCTCTCTCTCTCTCTCTCTCTCTCTTTCACACTCACACACACACACACACACACACACACACACACACACACACACACACACATGCACACACTCCCCGTCATTCGCTGCTCCTGTCCCAGTAACGAATGATAAAATTCGAATAAAATATTTTATTCGTCCGGACAGGACATTTCGCGGGACCGAATTGGCTATCCAGATGGACCGTAACACCTTGTCAAAATAAAGATATTGAAATTAATTTAAAGTAGTACAAAGCAGTAGTGCTTCATCAGATCTGTCTCATGCGTCCCTTTCTCTCTCCCTCTCTCTCTCTCTCTCTCTCTCTCGCTCACACCCACCCCGAGTGTACAACATCTCGTCATATATTATCTCCCCCATCAGAACCTGCGCGAGCTGCCCCATACTGATGTCGTCGATATCGCTCACGCTCTCTGGCAAAGAAATTAACTCGCTCTATTGACTCGCTTAATCGCTGTCAACAACACGCACAGGGTAAAGAAACAAACACAATATGTGCACTTAGGCATCGGTGCGCAAATTTTTCAACCGTCCGACAGAAAAGTGGAAATTAGGAGAAAAATTCACTACTGGTAGACAAAGGGAAAAGCTTAGAATGGGAGATAGGTTGTAGTGAGAAAGATGTGGTCTATGGCATGAGTGAAGGGGGTAGAATAGTTTAATCTCTTACTCGGTTTTTACGCTAGAAAAGCCCATGGATATTTTTATCGCAGTGCATTTAGGTGCAGATGTTCCCCCCTCCTCTCCGGGAAATCCCGCTCTTGCTACTTTTTATCGAGTATGGGACAGCTCTATTCAGGTTGTTTGGGCTAAGAGACAAACGATATGAAATGAGGCAGAAATTCATCTGTGAATTCATGCTATAACTTACGCAGCCACGTGAAGTATGATATTTCCCCCAACCATTTGTTGGAGTGAAATCATCCGAATTACCATTTATCCTATCCGACAAAAAAAAATAGTTTACGTCCCTTGCAATACTGTAAAGCTATTTGAGAGGTGGGCTACATATACCGTGCCTGTCAGAGCCAACCTGGGCTGAGAAGGAGGCAAATGCAATTAGAGAATCAAAGATGTTTGTCCAATATGGTCATCGAACTCTCCTCCTCTGTGGCGAATTCGAGCCTTACCGTTGGACTCGAGCTATCTGCAGCCTACCTATGCTTACTTACATACACCCAAATATTATTACCCGTATAGCAAAATAGGACCGGCGCCGTAGTGTAATGGTTAGGCTCTCCGCCTATCATGCGGAAGACCCGAATTCGATCCCAGTCGCGGACGATCGGTGTTTTCTTTCTGTTGGTTTTTTTCCCCTCTCAAAAACACCACTTCCAGCAGCAACAATAGCCACAACAACTTTAAGAATAGAAACAGAGAAGGTCTTTGCTCTATACACATGCCAAGTTTTTCTTCACTAACTTGACCTCTGACCCCGAAAAGTGCAAGCAGATGCAGACGAACTTCTGGCAACACTAAATATATCCCTTATCATATGACTTCAATTTAAAATTTCAAAGACTTCTTTGTTTGTACTGAGGGCTATTGGCACAAGTCACGTGCGCACGTTTTCGTTTGGAGCACGGGCACGTAAAATTGCTACCTCGGGAGCGAGGAGAGTTCAGTGAGCTCTTTATCTTGACAAAATAGAAACAATCTTTGTCCTCGCGTCTTTCAAGAATTTAATCCCCAGGTTTCTTCTTTTTTATCCTCCAAGTCGTTTATGCTGCCATGATGCACTTGTACTTCTCTGGTTCAGATTATCCGTTTCTTATTTCTTCGTCTTGAAGTTTTACCTTTGAGCCAAAAGTTTTAATTATGTTTTTACTATCGTTTAATTACAATCCAATGTATTAATGCACATTTGGCTGGTTTTTATTTCTAACCTGGAGTCTTTGGCGGGCGCTTGAGCTGGCATGTAAGTGTAAGCAAACCTGGATGGCCGTGGTTTTACCAGAGAGCTTAGATATATTGAGAGAAGAAACTGAACAATGATGACCGACAACGACCACGACAATGTGGATTGGAAGTAACATAAGCGGGGTACCCTGAGCTTGGTGCTGGAGGAAAGGTGCGACAGTGCACTTCCTCTTTGCATTGTTTCGTCAGTCTCACGGGAAGTGGGGGATGTTGTCGTTGAAAACGAAATGTAAAATAATATGCGCGGTCGCACGATACTTTTTTTTATAAAGAAAAGAAGGTAAGTTTCGTCTCTCGACATATCCGTCTCCGGCTTTACCTGGCATGGGAACAGGTTCCTTGTGTGTAAGACTAGCGACGCCAAACGGAAGCCAAGACAAAGAGGCAACTCTTCATAACCGCATTCAGACCAGATAGCGCTCTATCAATCAACTCCAGTCTATCACAGTCTCTAATCGCCGCATAAGGACTGCTTATTTTGGAGTTATCCATTCAAGGTCGGGTGTATTTTGACTGGAATAAAGGGCATATAGTGTAGAAATAGCCGCAAACCCATCAGAGGTCGTGTGTACGCGAGGTTGGACCTATTCTCAGAACCTGTCACTGAGCTCGGGGCGTGAGGTCAGACCACGCTGGACAATACACCTGCCTCAGTCCGAGCATCAGCTGCACTTGGCAGCATGAGAATCTAGGGCGGTATGCCCTGCGGTGTAAATAGGCCAGATAATGTTGAGGTTTATTATCACATTATGTAATCATCTTTAGAATTAGCTTGTGTTCAACTTTCACGAGTGTCAAAACAACAAGAATGTTTCAGAGTCCGCAGACGAGTGTTCGGCTTGTGTGAAAAGGTACGGGAGAATAACATGGAAGGAATTAGAAGGATAAGAACAACAAATTTATACAAGAGAACAAGACAACGAGATTTTCCCCATGCGTTTTACGGCATTTCTGTGCACTATCTGTGTGTTCACCAGTTTAATGTATAAAATATTGATTTTGATTTGGTTTGGTTTCGTAGCGCTGTAAGGTCAATTTATAGGCGGATTACGTCCGTCATGACCAACCCGGGCTGAAAAAAACATAAAATCCCAACAGCGAGGCGGAGATGTTCGTCCAACTCGGGGAACAAACACCGATTTACCACCCGCCTTTTAAATGACCTTACAGTGTTGCAAGGGGCGTTAAACCCAAACCAACCACAACACCACAAACGCCGTTAGAATTGACCTCGTTCTGTCTTGTAGCTGAGTCTGTTGCAGAAGTTAGATTTCCAAGTTGTTTATTCATGGAGGCACCAGCTTCTTTAACTGTTTTAGCCTGAAGCCTGTAATGAGCCAGTTAACCGGCGCTGTGGTGTAATGGTTAGACTCTTACCCTGTCATGCGGAAGATCTGAGTTCGATCCCACACAAGAACGATCTCGTTGTTTTTTATCCGCTGAGATTTTCCCCTCTCAGCCCGGTTGGCTCTGACAGGCGGGGTTGAAGTAGAGGGATAGAGGTTGTTTTTTTTTTATTTATAAAAGAACCAGCTTCTTTAGGCCCGTTCGAAGTACCGTCTCTTAAATGATGGTGTTGCAGATGACTAAAAACTGGTAACCAACGCACCAGCTTCTTTGGCCGTTTTAGTCTAAAGTCTGTAACGAGCCAGTGACGTACTTCCATGACGTCAGTTCGTTTCCTGTCTAGAGACACATGGTGCTTAGGAGGCATCTGCTCACTGCCTCCGTTTATCTATCTATCTGTAGAAGCTCTATAACTAACATTCCTTTTATTAAATAGGCTGACGAACCTTCAATACTAGGACTGATCAGATCAAATGAAGACCTCCTGAACTATCATAATGAAATTAAGAACTTTATCCAATGGTGCGAGCAACATCACTTAGAGTTAAATGTTAAGAAGACGAAGGAGTTCATAATAGATTTCAGGGCGAAAAGTAATTTACTTGAACCAGTAGTAATAAAGGATGAAATAGTTGAGAGAGTCGAAGAATACTAATATCTTGATGTAATCTTTGACGATAAGTTGGAATGGCACTACCAGGCAACAAATGTTTAAAAGAAGATGAATCAAAGAATGTATTTTGTAAGAAAATTAAATGACTTCAAAGTGGACAGGAATATTATTTCATTATTTCACCAGTCATGTGTCGTCAGCATCCTAACTTTTTGTCTCATTGCTTGGGGAGGAAATTCGAGAGAGAATGAAAAAAAATAAGATCATTAGAATCCTTAAAACAGCAGCTAAGGTCATAGGGAATAGTCAAGTATCTTTTGAAGACTTACTGAAACAGCAAAGTGTTAAAAAACTCCGCTCTATTAAGGAAGATCTATCTCACCGTCTACATAATCAAATAAATATTTCAAAACGCAGTGGAAGGCTTATTCACATAAGAGCCAATCGTTTTTTCCATCTGCAATACGCACCATTACAATCTGAGTTATTATTAGTTCAATCTTGTCCTCCATTGCCATGCGCCAAGACAAACTAATAAGTCTTGGGCCATGCGTAGCCTATGTCTGTGAGTTTGTGTGTCTTTTCAATGTGCGGGTGTGTATGTGTGTTTGTGCGCGTATAAATTCGTTTAACGACTTGTACATCTTGTAGGTGAGTGAGTACAAGTGAGTAGTTTGTGAGGGGCATGAAATCGGAAAGGGCCAGACACACAGAGAGAGAGAGAGAGAGAGAGAGAGAGAGAGAGAGAGAGGGGAGAATTGGAGAAAGAGAGAGAGAGAGAAAGAAGGAGTTGAGTCAGTGGAGAGACCCGGAAGAAAGAGGGAGAGAGAGACAGAATGAGAGAGTGAGAGAGAGAGGAGAGAGAGAGACAAAATAAGAGAGAGAGACAAGAGAGATACAGAGAGGGGAGGTTGGGAAGGATATTATTATATATGTATGAACATTTCTGTAACTTGTAACTATGCAATGTGTAGAAGCCAACAGGCACAGGGCAAATTTCCTCTTCTGGTGGATCAATAAAGTATCTTATCTATCTATCTATCTATCTATCTATCTATCTATCTATCTATCTATCTATCTATCTATCTATCTATCTATCTATCTTTAGGCGTCAGTGCATTTCTCCGAAGCTTTATCCATCTCATTTGTCAGCTTCCGTTCCCATTTGGAATTTTTGTTGTTGTTGTTGTTTGTTTTTATTTGTCTCTGTATTTTTATCCTTCTGTCTGGTTTTGGACTGATCTGTCTGTTCAAGTTTTTAATCTTTCTTTTAAAAAGTAGCTGTAGAAAAGGGGGAGCAAGAAGAAGAAGAAGAAAAAGAAGAAGAAGAAGAATGAATGGAATGAATGAATGAATGAATGAAGGAATGAATTATTTTTATTCTGTATTTGTGGGCCATTTGCCCATTATACGGATACATAGAAGTAAATACAGAGAAAAAGAAGGTGAAGAAGAAGAACAAGAAAAAGATCAAGAACAAGAAAATAACCGTCTATGTGTCTACCAGTCCGCATTGTCAGCATGTAGGTCTGTCAGCACATTCTCGTGGCCTCAACAAGCTCCCCGGAGATGTAGCACCACCCAACGCCAGCATCTCGCTCACCTCAGCTATTTCTCGAGTCATCATTCATCAGAAGCAGAAGGAAAACGCCTTGCACCTCGTCTACAGCCTAGAGCCTATCATTGCTGTTGTTCCGACTATATGATATTCCCCACAGTGTGAGCGCGTTAAGGCAAGTTTTTATAAACATTAGATCCATCACTCTGCTATTGTCCATCCTCGACGCGTAAACAATGGACGGGCAATACCTGACGACGCCCTGTCATGTGATAGTTCCCGACTCGGAGGAAGGAAAGAATAGGAGGAAAAAGGCAGCCAAAAAGGCGGACACATAAACACACATACGAAGAAAGGGAAAGACAGACGAACACAGACAGTCAAAGGAACGGACATTCAAATACGCAAACAGTCATAGGAACAGACAGATAAATGCACAGACAATCAAAGGGGCAGGCAGAGGAACGCATAAACAGTGAAATGGAAAGACAGTCAAACGTGCACATAGTCGAAGAGACAGAAAGACAAACACACACGCACTCAAAGAGAAAAAGAAACTCAGACAATTAAAGGAACAATAGTTAAAGAGACAAAAAAAATACCATCAAAGAAAATATAAGACAGGCAAACGCCGAGACCGGTTAAAAAGACAAACATACAAAGAGACAGACAGAGAAACAGACAGTCCTGCTCTGTCAGGCCACAGAGGCCAGAATAATAAGGAAATACCTGCATGTACCTTGTTTAAACGACCACCTGTGGAAGCGGCTAATTGCCACCGTTATGTCTCCATCTTGGCTTTTCCCGCGCTATACAGTCCCTCCTCACAGGCACCTGTGGTGTAATGGTAAAATCTCTTCCCCTATCACGCAGAGGACGGGAGTTCGAAGTACATGTATGCATCTGTCGATAGCCTACGACACGAATTTTACCAGCGCTCCGGTGTAATGGTTAGGCTCTTCGCCTGTCACGGCTCCATCGACTCTGTAAGGTTATTCCGGTGCCTGTCGAAAGTATATTGGGATTAACTTTGAATTTTGTCCAATTGGCGCCCTAAAAGATGTACTCTTTTCGGTTTTTAACCACCAAGGGATTTTTAACTTGCGCAACGTACACACGGGGCCTCCGAGATTTTCCGTCCTTATACGAGAAGACTAGGTGTTTGATCTTACCTACCTAAGATCAGGGTTGTGCTTGAAAGGGAAAGAATAGACAAGGAAAAAAAGAAGAGAAGCAAGGCAGGCGACAAGAGTAGCAGGGGAGTAGCAGGAGACTAGGAAGAGACTGAGAGGAAGAGTCAGATAGTTCAAAAGGTAGACAAGGCATAGAAGAAGAGGAGAAAAAGAAGAAGAAAAAGAAGAAGAAGAAGAAGAAGAAGAAGAAGAAGAAGAAGAAGAAAAAAATATATATATAAATAGGGATAACATCCCGGCACTGCCTGGGTTCGAACCCGCAACCATTGGCATGAGAGGCAACACCATAACCTCTAGACCACAAAATTCCCGGCTATGTTTGTGTGTTTGCGCTCTTACACATGTTTTGAATAGAATTGGGAAGACTAAATAGCGAGGTAATGAATGTATGCCATGGTGTTTGTGTGATTTAACCCACACTATGCCTTCTTCATAGATTTGGTTATAGTTTTACGGCCCCTGCAACACTGTAAGGTCAGTTAAGAGACGCGCTACTCCAACCTTGCCTGTCAGGGCCAACCCGGGATAAGAGGGTAAAAATTTCACCAGAAAAAAATCAGATCGACTGCGGCCGGGATTGAACTCCAGTCTTCCGCATGATAGGCGAAGAGCCTAACCATTACACCACAGCGCCGGTCATGTTTTGATGAGAAACGGAGAAGACTAAATACCACGGTAGTGAATAGATGCTTTGGTTTTTTTGGTGTGATTTAAGCCTCCTTTGCCTACTTTATAGGTAGTAAAGGGTTAATTTGATAGAATATGAAAAGGTAACCCAGAAAATATCGGGTGGTTGGGAAGAGCATGGGAGAGACTAAAAAAGAAGGTGTTGGGAATTCGAGCCATTTTCCGTGACAGAAGAAAAGAGCTTATTATGAGATCTGACATAGTTGTGTGTGGGAGCTTTTGTGGGAGTATTTGTGTGTGTGTGTGTGTGTGTGTGTGTGTGTGTGTGTGTGTGTGTGTGTGTGTGTGTGTGTGTGTGTGTGTG
>JAUKPP010250369.1:0-10000 GCA_032273245.1 Phyllaplysia taylori
TTTTGGTAAAAAAAAAAAAAAAAAAAAAAAAAAAAAGAAAGTTACGATCGCTGGGCTGCCACCCCGCGCAATTTTTTCTCGGCGACCCTTGATGACGTCATCGACTCAACCAAGTTTTGCAAAGTCCCACTTCAATGTGATCTTAACGTCAAAATGTATTAAGTTGCAGGACCCTACGTACTGATACTAAATGAAAGGGTATAAGCTTCCATACCCGTCCCTTTGGACAAAACTTTTTGACATATTTCGCTCGTGTTACTGCACCAGGGCAATATCAAATACATGATGTGACATTATACATGGCTCTGTCTCTAAGTCAACGGCTGCAAACATCATGTCCAAGTGGTGTATGATGCCGGCAGTATTTAACTCAATGGCTGCATTGTACCAGAGACTATATAAGATTTATGAGATTAGAATCGATGCGTACCCGGTGTCCTCGTGACGCAATCCATATCAACAGTGCTCACGGTGCAATCGAAGCGCGGCCAAATAAAGCAGTGTCAATGGAAAGCCGCGCTTGGTTATGGCCGCGCTCGTAATGCACTGTTGTCACGGAGCGTTTCACACTTTTGATTGTACGTAGCAATCATCTGTTCCATAGATGTCTTGAGACTTGAGACTCCATGCACTCTTGCAGTTTTGAAGGTTCTCCACTCTCAGTCCCTTCCCGGGAACAACAACAACAACAACAACAACAACAACAACAACAACAACAACAATACTCGCCGTTTGTGCTCTAACAATACGATAACAATTCATTTATCTTCTATGGAAAGGTTCGGGCTAGCACTAAATTGTCAGGGCACAAGTCTGGAATGGCCCACCAGTCGGTGCAGAATGCCCTACAGTCACGCGCTGTGGTTGTTTCCCATCTTGTTTTCTTAGGCGGTGGAGAGAAAGTCCCGAGGGGATGGCCATTTCGAGGAGACAGCGAGGGGTGGTTGGGGGGTGGGGGAGAAAGAGAGAGGGAAGCAGAGAGAATTAGAGAGAAGGAGAAGTTATGTATCTATGATTTATAGAGACGCCAGCGTCTTTTGTTGTTTTAGCTAGGACAAGAGACGGACAGGGAAACACACAGAGAGAGAGAGAGAGAGAGAGAGAGAGAGAGAGAGAGAGAGAGAGAGAGAGAGAACTTGACAGAGAAAGAAATCGAAAAAGAGGAGGCAAGAGATACAACATAATTTAGTAACGTCCCCCTCCCTAACCTCCCAACCCCATTGCTTTTCTAATTATACTCCTTCAAAGAGACCTTGCATATCACACGAAGTGAACAACAGTATTGGAAGAAGCAGAACCGATAGATTACAAGTCAGTTACTACTTCACGGAGATTGTAAAGCGCATAGAGCCTGCTTTCGAGCGAGGGATCTTCGCTATAAAAATACAATTATTATTATTACTGGAAGGTGAATGCCTGGAGTCGAAGAATTGTCATTTCAAAATGGAGATTTCCATGTTTAGATTTAAACAATGGACTTCTGGACATCGGAGGTGTGCAAATGCAAGATTTGTGTAGGTAACAAGATTTGTGTAGGTAACAAGATTTGTGTATGTAACAAGATTTGTGTTGGTAACAAGATTTGTGTAGGTAACAAGATTTGTGTAGGTGACAAGATTTGTGTAGGTGACAACATTTGTGAAGGTAACAAGATTTGTGTAGGTAACAAGATTTGTGTAGGTGTCAATATTTGGTAGGTGACAATATTTGTGTCGGTGACAAGAGGTTGAACGGAGGAAAATAACGTTGGAATGGGGCCAAGATACATGGCATCTTGACTTTATCAACACAGCTGCCCACTTTGACCACATTGACGTCACTAGACAGATCGTATAATCTCCCTTCATCCTTGGTCACCTCCCCTTGAGCTTGGCAAATGGCACACACCAAAACAAAATGGCCGCTAGCAACGCTGGTATGTTGTTATGGACCTAATCGTCTGCACCACCGCGGAACATCCGGACTCGGACCTAACATACATGTCAAGAGATGACATTTAAATTTGTTTGTTGGTTGGTTGGCTGGTTTTCTTTCGAGTGTTTGTTTGTTTCGGTCTTAAGGCGGGGCGTCCACTGACCTGTTTTTTCAGTTGCAGGCCAGGCTCAGCTATATATGATATATACATATGAGCCTGGCCTGCAACTGACAAAACAGGTCAGTGGACGCTCCGCCTTAGAGGAATCTTGAATATACATGTATGTTACAAGGCGTTAAAAGGCTTCTGAGTATGTTAAAAAATTAGCGCGGCGAAATTGGTAAAAGGCATTGGTTGATTGCGATTATTGCATTAATAGGAGAGGCTGTTGTAGAGCAAAATGCATTAGTTAAAAATAGTTTGGTTTGGTTACCAGTTATAATAGACCTGTCGACCGGCGCCTGTGGTGTAATGGTTAGGCGCTTCGCCTATCACGCACACGACGTGAGTTCGAGGCTCGCGTGGGGCAGTTTGTTTCATCGAGTATATCTCCCTTTTTTTGCTAGGACAATGTCCCTCTCAGTCCGTGTTGGCCCCGACAGGCAGGGTCGAAGTAGCCCGTCCCTTAAATCACCTTACAGTCTTGTGAGGGACGTTAAGCCAAAACCAAATCGAAAACCGGAACCTGTCCAACAGTGAACAGGTGGCTGGTGGGGTGCTCTGTAGCCATATGCAAGAATCTCTACACATTGTGTGCGGCGCAGAATGCTAAATTCAATAAACGGGTTGAAGTCACATTAGCTCACAAAACCGCTGGCACACGGACAGTGTAAAAGCAATGAAAAATACTCGCGTCCATGTAGTAGGGCTACGTCGTATACGGTATTGCATTTTCGCTGGAATGGAATGTAACCTTTCTAGACCCCAGCGCGGATACGCAAGGAGAAGGGTTTCTTTCATATCATATGGCAAGTAGCCCCCAACTGGCGAGAACTGCTAATTCCCCTTCACCCTAAGTATTCCAAAAGGACTAGTCTCTTATATTTCCTGCCTCTGAAATGACCAACGGGTACTGTGTCCTTAGTGCCGGGAAACCTCAACTCAACAGGAAAGAACCCCAACCCAAACCAGGCCCATGTGTATTAAAAAAGATAGAAATACATGTACATTCATTGGCGTTAAAACTGTATTATATCACTGTATATTTCACCAACATTAAAAGCCACGTTCTTGCTATTTCTTTTGGATTTGATGACCCATTGGCCTTAAATGAACATCGTAGAGGCAAATTGTACAAAGCATAAAAGCTTATCATGTTTGACTTCAAACAAGGCAGCTAATTGTATAAAAGATAATGTATATAATTGCGATGAACCAGATATAATATTTACCTTATTCGTAAAGGAACCACGAGTAATTAAGCCATTAGACTAGTGAAAATCATTAAATTAGTACGACTGCTGTCACCTTATTGCGTGTGTGTAATCTCGTAGGACAAAATAGTTATCCATAAAGGTTAGAGTACAATGTATTGTATCAAAAAGTGGGGATCACAGAATAGATATATTATATCTATTCTGTGGTGGGGATGTCGTTTGTGTGACAATAAAGTTGCCTAATTAAACGTATGTAAATTAATAATTAACAATTAAGGGCATCACCATCTCGTGCAAAATATGGTAGGCCTACATAATTATATTACTGTAAGGCATAATACTTTACAGTTATGGTACCGGTACTAAGGAATGGAAATGTAAATAAATGAGGCTGCCTACCTACTTAAATATAATTGGAAAAAATCAATAAAAGATGCGACCCTTCTCAACTCCAGTGCACAGGCAGGAATCTACATGAAACATTAAACCTACTCCTCTGGGTTCACGATATTTCCGAAAACAAACACCGGTCCTGTTAATTATAAATTACCATGTCTGGAGAAGGGATTAATGAGAACAACTCAACGATTAACAAATTATCTCGACGAAGCCAAGAAAAGAAAATTGCATTCCGAAACTTGTTTTCAAACCTCAGAAATGTAGCCTACTTTTACACGTAGTAATTATAGCCGTGATGTTACATGATCTACTTGTTAGGCTGTAGCTCGATGAATAATGTGACGGGTGCATGAAACTTGTCCCTTGTGAGAATATAATGACTTGTTGACAGAGAGTATAAAAGAGTGTTTACTCTTGAAGACTGAATAATAGTACTCAAGTACTCCGGCCTAATAAATTGCTTGTATTGTCTCTCGTTTTCGAAGACCTACTTGTGTTTTCTCCAGGGGCGAAGCGTGATCCTTGAGTAAGAGCAAGCAAATTAAAAGAAGAAAGATAAATTTTAGATACATTTTTATGCTGGTCAAAAAGTTGGGGCAAGCACTGCTTACTTTGCTTATATGGACTCTACGCACCTGGTTTTCTCACCTTTATTTCATACTATCAGTAAGCTATCTGTCTATACTTAGATTTAGTTGAGATTTGTAGAAAACAAGGTGCTACATTATAATTACATGCTCTTCGTGTTATCACGTGTGTGTAGAAGTTTACATGTATAGTTTTTACCACATTTAGTTGTTGTCTTTGGAAAACCCATTTCGGCCAGAGTTCTGCTACTTTTCCCTGCGTAATTCAACAGCAAGTGAAATGCAAGGTGAATTTCTGAAGTTTAAAAAAAATTAAAACGTGTAAAAGAGAACAACAAAAAAAGACCATACAGAAAGAAAGGAAAGGAGTTCCCGCCCACGCAATGAGTCAAAATGTAGAGTTAGGGTCACTTTGTGTTTGGCCTTTCTTGATCTCCGCTATAATACAGGGTGAGCCCCCCAAAAAAGGTTCCTGGGTTTTCGCCATATTTCGCTTAATGGTCAACGGACTTTTATGAAACTTCACAGATTATTAGTATGTTCAGGCGGAAAAAGTTCCTGAAAGTTATAACGACTTTGGTGATTGGACGCCAATGGTATGCGAAATTCTAAAAGACATCCTATTTTCTTAAAATGCGCGATTTTCCAGAATGTGCAATAAATTGGTAAACGCCGCGCTCGTCTCCAGACGGAAAAGAGAGTTTCCAAATCGGATATATTAATAAATAAAACCATACAATTCTCAGTGTACTAGGCCTCTGTATCTCTTGACATTAAAATATGATCAAAACTATGATTTCCTCCATTTTGTAAGTTTTGTTGAATATGTCTTGCCTTATGGTGTGGGCTGATACAGACTAAGCAAATGCTGCGGAACTTTCCCCTGGAATAAAAATGCTAAATGAAACAGTCAAAGCTTTCTTTAAAAGAGGAAATTCCTGTAAAACTGGTTGTTTTTCTCTATTACAGGTGTCAGTTGATAAATCAACCCGTTTAGTTCCTAAAAAAAAGCTTGTCTCTAAACTTGTTCATCAAAGCATATTCCTTAGATGGCAACATGATGATGACTGAATCCGACAAACGATCTATTGAAGATGATCCCAAGGACTTGATGAGACAATTTGCTTCAGCTGTTTCCGCTATGTATTGAGAACTCTCTGTTGACCGATTCCTTTTCACCAGGTTTGGACCTCTCTAAGATTTTTCCGTTAAATACTACATTAACAAAGGAATATGGAGCATGGACTGCAAATGAAAAATCCGATTTTATAGGAAAATGGCATGGTTTTTTAAAATGCGTGTTTCTTTGCTTTCTACCTATCAAATTAAATAAACTTTCGGGAACTTTTTCCACCTGGACGGACTTAGAATGTGTGAAGTTTCGTAAAAATCCGTTGACTATTAATCAAAATATGGCGAAAACCCAGGAACCTTTTTTTTTTTTTTTTGCTCACCCTATAAGTCCCACAATTATTGGTTGCTTCCCTTTAAACTTTGTGGGTAAATACAACATGTTACTATTTCATGTAGAATTTAGACCTAGTAGAAGATCAAATTAAAGTTAAAGGCAAAATAACGTCCAACTTACGGTAGCAATGATCTAATGAGATGGCTCGGCTCCCAGCTGAGGCGGGCAGCTAACATGACATTTAATAATTTGGTTATCAAAGCCAAATGGGGGATCAAAGAGCTAAAAAATAACATTGCCCCATGGGTAATTTCTTTAAAAATGGCGTTTAAAAAGGTGCACTCGAAATGCATAATATGTGCAAAAATATGTGATAAAAAATTATCAGAATTACAAGTTAGATTTAGCCCACTGCGCTTTTTCCAAATTCTAAAAAAATGTCCATGCAATTTACAGTGGTATGCATATAGCCGTATAAACTCATGTGCAAAAGTAACTTAACACTTTGTTTTCAGTCTGCATCTTTGCTTTCCGCGTGAGCTACAGCACAAATTTTATATTGTAAGAAAGAAGAATCACCTGGCTACATGTCTGCCAATTTTCATGGCAATCTGTTTACATTCGTTTGAGTTACAAGAGTTTTTACAGAAACAAGTCGAAATTGTTGCGTCGGAAACATTACAAAGAGCAAAAAACGCACTATTTTATTGAGGGGTGTATCCACAAAGACTCTCAACAACCACGCGCATTCATCTCCTAACAGACCTTTTTAGGGTATCAATGTCCGCTGGAGTTAGGTCATTCCAGTGTAGTTGAATTCCATTCAATAGCTGATCTGCACCTTTGATTTTCTTCGTTTAATAAAGCACTTGTCTGAGTGTTTAAGAGCGAAAGTACCGCGTAAACAAAAGGAAAACTTCAAAGATTTGGACAAGCAGCAGTAAATTGGTATGGTAGCCTACAAAGTAGCTTCATACTTACTGACTTTTGAATCCTCGATTATCGATCAATTTGACATGCTGTATTTTCATATAACACTGATCCACCCCAGTTTGTCTTTTGCTGGGTCAAACTGTTGTTTTGATTCAGTGCAAGTTCATGTCGTAAGTCTTACTTCAGTACTGAGAACCCCAAAGAGGTATACTCGGAAGAAAAAGCAAGGCATCTCGGAAATATCTAAAACTGGATGTGAGGTCTAAAAGTTTGCTAGACTATTTGACGTGCCTGGCCTGTTACACAATTGTAAAGGAGTTCAATAATGAGGAGTGTTGAAATTAACACGAAAGGCGATGCGGAAGACTACTCAAAACAAGTGCAGACGAGAACAACGAGTTTGTCTCTCGTCATTCAACAGATATCTTTTAAAAGATTCTTTCCAGTCAACTCTGCTTTCGGAAGACTTTTAAGATGGGAATTATTTTAACCAAAATATTTGTTCTGGAAATGATGGGACGGTACACAAAATATGGCCAGTGACTTAAATCCCATGAGTCATTTCCAGGACCTCATTGAGGAGGGAAATTAGACAGCAATAGCAACGAATCATACATGAAGATGATTTTAGGGACAAATTCAAGCAGCCTAGGACGATCTAATTCAAGATGAAGATGATCCCCTCACAAATTATATGAGGAGATGAGTTGCACGCGGTTATTGAGTTTTTTAGTGGACACACCTCGTATCAGTTTGGTGCGTTTTTTGCTCTTTGTCATGTTTCCGACGCAACAATTTCGACTTGTTTCTGTAAAACCTCTTGTAACTCCAACGACTGTAAACGGATTGCAATGAAAATTGGCAGACATGCAGCCAGATCATTTTTCTTTTTTAAAATATAAGTTTTGTGATGTAGCTAACACGGAAAGCAAAGATACAGGCTGAAAACAAAGTGTCAAGTTACTTTTGCACATGAGTATATAACAGTATTCCTTTTTTTATTTTGCTAAATCACTTGACAGAGGTGACATTTAAAAATTTTGAGAAGAACCGCATAACTTGTAGTTGGAGTTAAATCTCGTGTTCAAAGGGCATTTTGAAGTTAGCGCGATTTGTTTGGGTGACAGAACCAATAGCTAACTTACCTTCCTTCGATTTTCACGATTAATGGATAAATAGACAATGAGGTTCTTTTTCGATTTTATCATTTTTTATATATTTTCTTTTTCAGCCATGGAATTCCCCAACATGACAACTGCCAGCATTCTTGCGTTAGGACAAAACATGAGCACCACAACCCAGACCGTTGAACCAGTGCCCATTTATTTGACTGGAAGTGTTAGCCAGGCAGAATATCAACGTTACTCTCTAATCTTGGTCTGGGTCCTGGTCTTTTGTCAACCCATCTGTCTCGCCTGCCTCCTGTTGAGTGCACTGGTGTTTCTGCGGAACGAGATGCGTAACCCAACCACTCACTATCTGGTAGCGCTCAATCTCAGTGAAGCGCTTTACGTGGCTTTGCTCTGCGTTAATCAATTCTGTAAATTGAACTACTACGAGTGCCACACCACTGAGAGCTACCATCAATTCGTCTTCTATGCTACGAATTATATAGGCATGACTTGTCGTCGATGTGTCTTCATTTTTAACTGTCTTGTGTCTGTTCAGAGATTCATCGTGATTGCATTCCCTATGAGCGCTCGTCAAAGTAACATTTTACAAAACTCTGTACCGATCTGCATTGCAACTTTTCTCTTCTCCCTTGCATGTCACATGTACATACCACTGGGATACAAAGTCGTATCTCGCGGAGGTGCATACTTTTTTGTCCCAACAGATATCGGTAGAGAAAATATTGAGACTTTCCAGTCTTTTTCGTCATTGGTTGTGTATTCGTTAGTGTACACTCCCTTGCTAGTCGGAGCTCTAGCAAACATTGGTATAGCCATCTCTCTGAAGCGTCACTCTAGTCACATGAATAAGGTGAAGAGCACAAGAGAAGGTCAGGGTCACAAGGAACTGCAGACGAATATCGTGGTTCTAGTCTCAACTGGCCTCTTCTTTTTGTTTTCACTGCCTATGAACACTAATTTGATTCTGGGAAATGCACTAGAAAATTACGGGAGCATGGAAAAGGAGCATTATTTATACTTATTGATCCTAAGCATTTCTATGTTTAGCAACCAGGTGGTCAGTGATTTGATCGTCTTCATCAGCTACCTCTCGCTAAGCTCAGCTTTTCGGCGAAATTCGGCACAGTTGGTTGCAATGGTTCTTCGTCTTAGATTGAAAAAGAAGTAAAAGCTTATGCCTGGTAATACATTTGTATACAGAGTGTTTTTTTATATTGATCGATTCTATACTGAAATAACTAAAAGACGGTAAGATATAGATACATTCTGTTTTGAACAGAATAATCCTCATCCATTGAAGTTTTTTCTGGCACCAGAATCAACCGATATGATTGACAGACAACGCGATAGGACCAGTTTTCACAAACAGACCCTGATTTTTAGCGCGCAGAAATGACGCGAACCTTGCATTTCCCAATAGCGTCTTGTGCGTTTACAGCGCAGGTCATGCGCCTGCAGTCCTGAGAAGATTGCAGCGGAGCATAACAGGAAAAACACAATACAAGCTCAATCAGAGCTTAGTATCAAAATTTGGTAGAAGCTGGTAAAGTGAATTGCTAGGACAATAAGGTTAGCAAGAAGTCGATTTGCAAAATGCATTGTGTCTGTACGATTTAAAAAGACGACTTCATTAATGTGATACACTGAGAGAGATCCATCGCTCTCTCACTCTGAACAATAAAACACGCATTTCTATTTCGTAAGACAAAAAGCTAGAGCTCGGTAGACATTATTATTTTTGGACAAACAGTTTTAACCAACTTTTTATTGACTGCCGATGCTTCCTAGCAGTCCTCTCTTTGACATACCAGAGCCCTGTTTTGACGCCATGACCTAAAAAGGGCTATGTTCCGCTAACTCCTTTTTAAAATACCTTCTCATTCAACGTAATCTTATCACTGAATGATGTGCTGAAAACCGTTTACTTTTATCTCTTACCGTTTATTAAGAGTTATTAAAGTTTAGAATCGATCAATATAAAAAAAAAACCACCCTGTATAGGCCTATCAAACGGTAGCAGCCATTAGACAAATTACCCCCATCGACACATAGGTAGTTTTGGAAAAGTATCAACCGGGTATCAACATATTTTAAGTCTACGCCATTGCCCAAGCATGAGTAGCATGAGTAAAAATCATCACCTTGAAATGGTCACTTACAAAATGTTTGCATATTAAGGCTGTGGTTAAGACCTGTCATTTCGCTATAACTGGAGGGAATCATGCTGTTATTGGGAAACCCTCCCGAGA
>JAUKPP010250391.1:0-12754 GCA_032273245.1 Phyllaplysia taylori
TTTTATAAATAAACACACAACGAGGAGGCTGTGGAATAGGTGGGGGGACAGTGTCCACCTATGTCCTCGTGTAGATCAGCCACTGAAAAATGTCAATCGTACAGATTTTGACGTCAATTTCTGAGGTACTGAAAGCACAGCTCAAATGCATAGTGGGAGAGATGGAATCAACTTAAAGCGCTGGAAGAAATAAATAAGGTTCAGAATAACTAAAGAGAAAGATGGGAGATATTACCTTTTTCCCCCACTCAAACATAAGTTGTTTTTTTTACCCACAAAAGAGGATAAAAAGAAAAGAATTTAAGCCTTTGTTGGTCATTGTGACAAATGTCAGTATAGTGTTTGGCCCCCATGATCTTCTAAGCATCTGACATGCAACTGCTCATGAAACGAGTCAGTTTGGGTAAGAAATATTGGGGTATGTGCAACATAAAATTCCAGTTCTCGCACGGTTCGAATCCTAATATTCACGCACTAGGCTAACCCAGTTCGCCCCAATGTGCTTGGTGGCTGAGAGATCGGGTGACATGGTGGGGGGGCACTCCAAAACATCAAATCGTTGTGTCTGGGGGAAGTCCTGGATGAGAATAGCTGATAGTGGCCTTGAAATGTCAATAATATAAGTATCAAATATTAATAACTTAAGTTCTCTTTGAGCGTTGGAGATGGGCCTGGCATGCTCTTGTATCAACCCATTCCACGTTTGAATTGTGCTTTCCGTACCTTAGAAACTGACGTCAAAATTTGTAGGCCTAAGATTGATTTTTTACTCCTTTTCTTCATTGCGGTTGCATGTTACCAAAAGTGTTGAATTTCACATTAATGTTGCTATTTTCAGATTCCTAAATAAGTTTCCTTCAATTTGATACCACACAGAAGAGGTTTTTATCACAAATACCGCTATTCTATCTTCGATCCAAAAGTGTCCCGTTACTTTTGATGCTCAGTATAATTAGCCTACTGTTGCCGCTGTAGTCTATGGTCTATAGATCGTAGATCTAAAAGGTGAGTTGGCTATTCGGTAGGCCTTCGCAAATGAGAAAAGGAATAAATACCCACGGACTTACTCCACGAGCGCTCATATAGTCGCTAATAAGAAAAAAATGTTCCGAACCCAACACACTATGGTATGCCATCCCGCCCGAAAAAAAGAAGAAAGAACAATAAAAAAGCACAAGCACACACCGATTTACTTCCTCGGAAGTAGTCTCTTTACTATTAGGACCCACCGGACGACAGACGACCCCCCTCCCACCCAGTCCTACCCCTCCCTGACCTTCGCTCCTTCTCCTCATCCAGCCAGTGCGCTCTTGTGGTAGCCTACATTATTGTGCTAATTGTTTCCAGGCAAAAAAAAAAATATATAAAAAAATAAATAAATATAGGAAACATAAGTGCGTATGATAGTCAATTCCACCCACGGGCCAATATTTTTTCTTAGATTTATCATAATAATACGCTGTATGATTGACATCCCCCTACCCTTCCCCTCCCCCTCTCACTGTGTGCCGATGTGATAGGGGCCTAGATTGTACTTCTGTTATGCACAAATGTTTGACATATGGCATGGAAAACGAAATTACAGATTACAACCCAAAACGGCCAACTTGCTTTTCCTTTCTTTATATTCATCATGTTCATGCTGTTCGCTTCCCTTCCTGTAACTCAAACTGCAACGATGTTTGTTTTTGTTTGTTTATTTTGGCGTGAGTTGTTCTTGTTGTTTCTTTTCGTGTTGGGGATGTGGTATTAAGAGACGACAAAATTTCACATGAGACCAATTTGCTGAAGAAATTCTTTAATAAGTACATGTAGGCCTACATGCCTTCCAGGACGTAACAAGAAAAATGAACGAACTGAAAAACAAATGAAGCAGAGGCAGAAGTAGAAAGAAAAATTCCAGTGGCAAAGCTATGCTGTTAGATCTAGCTTTTTTCGAGTAAGTGAAAGCCTGAATTTTTTATGGAGTGAGTGAGTATATAATATAGGCCTAAGCTTAAAAGTGAGCCTCACATTATTACCCCCACCACAGTCTATATTTTTGCAACAGAGTTCACTGTGCGTCCACGAAGAAGCTCAGCGCCCACCAACATCATTTTATTACGGAGCAGAGCCAAATTCAATGACCTTTTACATCCGGGTCATGAACTATGTGACACTTTGATCAACAAAACAAGATCGTCTCCTTTTCCTTTATCGTACACACACAGCCACAGGCAGTCAGTGGACACAGTGAATGACAGCAGTGTCGACGTTCGATGGGCGTTCTGTGCAACTCCGTTGTCTGTAGGCTTGTTAATACAGTTTCTATACCTGATGGTGGATATTATTAAATCTAGATAAAGATCTAGATCTAGATCTTCTTTGGATCGGCAGTTCATTTTGTCATTTGTGTGGTGATATTCTCATTCTCTGTTGTTGACCCGAGTTGGATTTTACACTCATCCAGTCAGTCTACAGAACAGAGGAGCAAAGACCAAGAGCTGCTCATCATTTACTTCGCCTGGGCTGGGGCCTGACCACTGCCACTCCTTCTCACAGGGATTGGGACACGGGAACATTAATTTAGAGACAAAGTGTTTTTGGTATGTGTAAAAGTAAACTAAAAGAAAGGCAACAAAGTGAAAGTTTCGCAGTAAAATCCAAGCAGATCGGGTCAGTGACAATAAGAAAGAAGGAAAAGTGTTAGTGTTAAGATAAGAGTTAGGATCTTATTCTAACCCTAAATCCTAACCTTACTAACCCTCACTCTAGCCCTAACCCTGACTTAAGCCCTAACCTTATATTATATTATCTGAAAGTTGTAACAAGACTTTTGCCTTTGTTTTTGTTAGTCCCGTTGACCCTGCCCTATCTGCTTGGATCTGGCCAGTCTCGCACTGTACTGTAATATTATATTACCACAATTATCATGACTACTGACACGACTACTAGTTTTCTAATGTTAGTTGATTTGCCATGATATCTTGTCCTCCAATTTTCACCCAGTGCCCCATTTCACCCATCTCCGACTCAAGATCTAGAGATAGATAAAAGTGTTAACGTCTGGCACACACTACACTGAGTCGAAAGGTGCGCCTCAAGTAGTGCCATGCGGACGAAAATGGGGCTTGATCTGCGGTCTCCGCAGGACTTGCACACTGTGCTAAAATAGAACTAAAACATGCTCTTTCTTCGCTGGTAAGCAGCGGTCAAATGAAGAGGAAAGCAACAGCATCCCTCTCTCATACACTACACATACACACACTTCTCAGGCTGTGGTGTGCGAGGCATCTGGCCAGTGTGCGCATATGTGCTTATATTGCATGGCTAAGCAACTCTGCCTAGCAGATGGATCTAGTGGTGTGTTTGTTAACTAATCCATGTTCCATGACCAATGTATTCCTACGCCTTCTTAGGTGGGCAAAAACTGAAGCTACCTAGATATTATATATCTGTCTACTTGAGCAGATCCGAGCAAATCTGGTCAGTGTTGAAAAAAGGTCTTTGAACTTCAGCCTTTAGGCCTTAGTCACACTGGCTTCACAACCAACAGTTCAGGTAGAGTTTGAGTTAGGATTAGAGTCAAGGTTAAGATGGTAGGGTTAGAGTTAGACACTAACTCTTATTCTGATCCTGACTCTTTTCCTTCTTTCTCAACGAATCGGTCCTTACCGGGTTAGGAAATAGTGAAAAATTCAGGAATTTTGTGATGGGCCGTGAAGTTGGGGAAAAGTCGGGAAAAACAAAATGTCTTAAAATTGGAATATAAAGATAAATTTTCTTTTCTGCAAATCTTTACACTTTACACTAAACAATGATTATTAATTATTCAATTAAGGAAATATGTTAAATTTTATATGTGACTTTAATCTGTTCCTAATAGAATCTTTTACAACCCGGTTTTGTGCACAGCGGCTTTAAATTTTCTACATGAATAGACAGAATAGGGGTCTTGAACAAAATTTGGGATTGTGAAAAAAATTTCAAGGTTTGGGTGGAGACTCTGAATGTAGGCTTACTGACCTGATCTGCTTGTATTTTATGTCTTGATAATCCGACAATTCACTGTTCCGACTCCGACATAGGTTAAAAGGGAACAAAACCAATATTACCAATTATATATAGAAAAACCTGTTACACTATAAAGGTCGCTACACGAAGAAAAGATGAAAAACTGAAAACCAGATGTAACGCTGGTTAACGTAGAATCCCATTCACCATCACGACGTTTTTTGTACACAGAAGGGGCAAGAGATCGTAAAATAGTAGACAATCAGTACCAAGCTTGACCACTACCCTTGGACTCCTTGTACTCACTTCCGACAGTGTAGAGCCTGATAACTTTTATATGGCATGCCAGATGCCCATAAGCTAACAAGAGAAGTCATTTACAACTTGATCACCCCCTCCTACTCATCCCCTTCTCAATACTGTGTATGGTCCTAACATTACTTAGAAAATTTATGCAAAGATTAATCGGCTTTTCGTACTACATGTACACATAGCCTACTAAAACTACATATGATATTTTAATAAAAAAGATCACAAGACGGCAAAACTGAATGAAATCAAAGTGTTAAATCATATTATAGGGTTACATGGGGTCGAACTATGGCAGATCCGATAATCCGGCAAATTGGATAATCCGACACTTTTGCCGGGGACGGACTATGTCGGATTAACGGCGCTCTACTGTACTGTGCCTTGACAGGGTGAATGACGTAATTTTTGTGCTATTTTTAGTGGGGATATTTTAAGCATGTCTAATTGAAAAACCTCAAGCCAAATAAAAGTAAATCTCCCTACGCATCATGACAACCATCAGAGCGCCCATTGGATTTATTGTTATTCTAATTATCTAGTTAGGCGGCAAGCCCCCCTGAAACCTCAAAAGTAACCATTGCTGCTTATTGTAATAGATCAGGGGAAAGAGATCCATTATATTTTGAACGACCTCATCTCCAACCCCTCTTCCAACCTTTTCCTCTCCAGCACATCTGAACTACAGTATGAGTTTACAAGTCCACATTGTGAGTGCCTTCTTCGTGGCAGTATTGTTTTCTTCACAGCTTGTGAGGTAAGAATTGTTAGTTTGTATTGGGACTGTGGGAAATCAAAGTGCTTGTCTAAACAAGGAGAACGGAGTCATCCATATGTTTCCAACTGTTGACCAATTTCAAATGTGAATGCCTTTTGTGCTCTAGCACCTTTGCATCAATTTGACAAATTGTTTAGAATATTGATGTTATTGATTCACCTCCAAGCGACTAAAGCCCTTTCAAATTGTAAAATACCTTTAACATATTCAAGATACATAATAAAAGATTCCACTATGGTCAAGGAAATTGAAACAACTTAAATACCAGGTGACCAACAAGACTGTTTACCCAAAGAAATCTATTATAATAAAGAAAACTGGCTTTTTTTCTGTTCAGGCTCCTGACTTTATTATTGAACCGGTTTTGATCATTTAGGGCTAAAAAAAAAACGTCTGGATCTCAACTGTGTGCTTTGCTTGTGTAATCAATAAAATAAAACAAACCAGTGTTTGCATGCTATCAATTTTTTTACATATTTGAAAAAGTTTGTTCTCAACTCTAAGTTTTTAACTTCTCCATACTTTCAGATCAATAGTTTATGGGTGTGTGTCTGAAAATAGGGGATTGGGAAAAGTCCTAAGCATGGGTTCCAACAGTGGTAGTGGGCTTCGTCTTATGCAAATTTGGAGATTGTACTAAATACATGTAGAACTAAACTTAAGATACGTTTATGGCCTTTTTTCTGATTAATTTTCTTTCTGGCAGCAGGCAACACTGACCTTCTGTACAAATGTTTTGATGTCTATTCAAGACAGATCAACATTTTATCTCTAAAATCAAAAGAAATATACAAGCTGCAAAATGGTGTGGGTAGGTCTGGATTCGGTAAGGGGAAAGCTGAGGGCAGAATCCAACCACACTTGCGCTTTTGATATGATTTCTGCTTAAATTGTTCTCTGCTGACTACCGGCTCTGTGGTGTAATGGTTAGGCTCTTTGTTGTGTGGAAGACCCGAGTTTGATCCCGAGCATGGAGGATCTGGGTTTTTTTTCTGCTGGGACTTTTTCCCTCTTAGCCCGGGTTGTCCCTGACAAGTCGGGTGGAAGTAGCCCCTCTCTTAAATGACCGTACAGTGTTGCAGGGGATGTAAGGAACAGGCTCCTGAAATGACGTTGTGAGTGACTTTCCTTCTGACATCAGGCATTGGTGTAAATAAAAAGAATCGAGCGGGGAACAGTCACACACAAAATTCATTAAAGAAGAGAGAATGAAAAAGGGAGGGGAAGAGCCAAGAAGGCACACAAAAAAAAAAGAGCTCAAACGTGGGGAGATAACCAAAATAGGGGAAAGCAAGAGAGACTTGCAAAAGGAAATTAGTAAGGGGGTAGAGATAGAGAAGACAAGTTTTTATGTGGATACAACGTCCAGTTATCTTATAATATGGTAAAGTGGTAAGCATCCCCACCTATCAAGTGGGGGACTGGGGGTTTGACATCTACCAGGAAATTTTCATTCTTGGGAGAGCGAAATAGGGAGAGAGATATTGATGCATAGAGCCCCAGCCCTATTGATGTACGAAAGACAAAGAAAGAGAGATGGAGAGAGAAAGAGAGAGCGAAAAAAGGGCAAACAGAAAGGATGTGTACTGTTAGAGAGTAGAGAGATAGCGAGAAAGAGAGAGAGAGAGCAGTAAAGGAAATCATGGTGAACAGAGGAGAAGAACTATATGGAGAGGTATGTAAGTATCCCCGCCTGTCATTGTCAGAAATAGAGTTCGAATCTACCAATGAGAGAATTCTTTTCTTTACTTAGGGAGAACATCGTAACATAGAGAAGAATTGACAGTAGTATAAAGAATGGCCGAGAAAATCATACAGTATATTTTTCTAATAGCACATGGGTGCCTATTAGTTTGTTCTGATCTAAGAATTTTCATGGATTTGCAGGATTCTTTGTTTTGAAATATGCCATCGTTCTGTTTCACTTTCAGCATAAAACTGACCATTTTTCCTTCTGCCCCACCCCTCCCTTTCCGATTACCCTGAGCGAAGCTAGGTACTCATCTAGTCATATAAGTCGAAAAACATAAACATGTTATTCATTGACAACCATACAGACGCTATTATTGGTCGCCACTGTGAAGCGCCAGGGTGAGCTGGGTTGACGTGACTTGCTCAAGGACACGCTACACTGCAGTGGTCACCCATTCCAATGGTGGCAACACCCAATGTTGCTTGACATTTCTTGTGAACCAGAGTTTACTAACCACTCGACCAATGGGCCCCCAAATGAAGTGGATTGTTTCTTTCTTCCCATGTTTTATCTCATCTTATCGTATCTATGATTCTGTTTGAGCATTGTGGCTGATGTTCTATATTTTCTCCCCTTTCAGCACAAGATGGTGTACCAGGATGCAGGCGGAGACATCAGTAAAGACCTATGTACAATCAACCATGTGCAACAAAACATATGAGGTTGAATGTGGGTGGTTAACAAGCAGAATGTGCACTCAATACGAGTAAGTATCATGTTTCTTTGTTGGTGTTGATTTTTTGTTTCACGCCCCCTGTAACACTGTAAGGTCAATTAGGAGGCAGGCTACTTAGATCCTGTCAGTGTCAAACTGGGTTGAGAGGGACACAACATCCCAGCAGAGAGACAGGGTTCCATGTCCAGCCTGGGGATTGGACTTTGATAGGCAATGAGCCTAATTATACATCACAGTTGCTGGTTCAGTATATATATCTATTATATTTTTGGCAACTTGGAAACACATGTGTCACTTTTCCTATAAAGCTACGACAGCTATAGAGTTGAAAGTTGGCAGATGCCTCCAAAAAGATAGATAGGTCCTCATGACAGCCTTCGATTCTTTATTTCTTTATTTCCTGAATTTAGAAAAGTAAAAATTTGACAAAAAGTTCCCATTCTTCTTTGGCCTTTATAATAATTCTACTGAGATAAAGACGAAACAGTAGATAGGCCTACCCATTCAAGATGTGCTCGACATGAGTGTGCCTTCCAACTTTACTGCATGCGCTGATGTGAACTCCAAACACTCACGAATGCGTGCATGCAGCCTACTATAAGGATTGAGACCTCTATCTTCTTAGGACAGGGAATGAGGCTGAACGTGGGATCAGGACCCAGCTCTTCATGTATTCTCTCTCTCTCTCTCTCTCTCTCTCTCTCTCTCTCTCTCTCTCTCTCTCTCTCTCTCTTCTTATAATGCTCCCATTATTACCGGAGCGAAGCAGGCGACCCAGTTAATGTGGTTATACATTATGAGCTTTAGTATTAGCCAGCCCTTGGGTTGTGATTTTGAGGGTATTCCTAGCTCCAACACTGATTTCAGCGGAGTTGATTGACCAATGTAAGAGGCTTTTTCACCGTATCTGTTTAGGTTATGTATTAGTTTTAATTATGTGCCAGTTATTTGAAGAATAAATTATTTTTTAAGTGTATAATTAAATTCCAAAAGGTTATGTGCTAATTTAAAATGTCCAATTGAATACCCCCTCTACACCTAGTTTGCCCGTGATTAGCAATAAAACGTGGCATCGGCAGGTTAGTGGTTAGGCTGCCGGACTTGTAATCGGAAGGTTGCGGTTTCGAATCCCAGCTCAGGCCCAAAGTTGTGTCCTTGGGAAAGGCATTTTACACGAATTTTCCACACTTCACCCAGGTGTAAATGGGTACCTGACTGTATACAGTGAACGATCTTGTCCGTGTGTTAGTTCTTTAGCACCTGTAAATGGCAGCTTACACTGTATGCTTCCCAGGAAGTTGAGACGGTTTCTTAATGACTTGGTCTGCCTGGGTAAAAATGATTGTAAAGCGCATAGAGCTTGTTTTCGAGAGCTGAGAAATGCGCTATATAAATAAATGCAATCTATTATTATTATTATTATTATTATTGAGATGGGGAATATTGATAATTCACTGCATTTGTTTTTTAAGGTACAATGGCCAAATAAGTTGGCACATCTATAAATAAATCACTCACTACTAACTTATTTCTTTTACCTCGGATTACCCGTAATCCTCACCCTCAGACTACATTTAATGGATTGCATTTATAAAGTGCATATCCCAATACTGTCTCTTTGCGCTTTACAATCGTTATTACCCCAGCAGACCAAAGTCACTCTGAAACCTTCTCAACTTCCTGGGGAGCATACAGTGGAAGCTGCCATTTTACAGGCGCTAAAGCACTAACATACAGACAAGGTCTTTTGCTGTCTCTAGCCAGGTACCCATCAACACCTGGGTGAAGTGAGGAAAATTTGTGTAAAGTACCTTTCCCAAGAACACGTCGGGCGTAGCTGGGATTCGAACCCGCAACCTTCCGATCATGAGTCCGGCAGCCTAACCACTTGACTATCGATGCCACATTTCAACTTGCACAATGACAATGTATAGATCCTGTATAGAACATTGATACCTGCTTACTATGTGTGACATTCTGTGTGCTGGGTTTATACTTTGACTGTCTGAGGACTCTTCCATTTCTTTTTGTAAGCAGTGATGTAATTTGGTAGAGACCAACACTTACATTTTGTTTGCATCTGAATCTGAATTCATGGTGCACTTTCTGCTGAATGTATTCACTTTTTTCGTCTTCTTCGTTTGCAATGGCATTAATTAGACAAATAATCCAGTGTTGGGAAAAACTATGTTGTCTGTTCTATAATCTGTTTACAACCTGCTTGTTGAGTGGATACATGGACATTTTCTGTTTTTCTGAAATCTCAACAACCAAAGAAGCTGGTGCCTCTATAAACAAGTAAAGTCAAACTATCAACCGCTTTTGCATCATTTTTCCAATTTCAGCTCCGTTCCATGCATGGTGCAAAAAAATCGCACCATCACTCGGTACATGATTATCGAGGAGTGCTGTAAAGGATACAAGCTTGACCCCATCAATAACATCACCTGCCTGAGGACAGATGGTGAGTGCATTTTAAAACCATTTTCTTGCATTTTTTTACACTTGTTTTCGTACATTTTTACACTGTTTCGTGCATATTTACACTGTTTTTTTCCATTGTCTAAGTTTCTTAATCGGAGAAATAGAAAAGGATAAAAAATATTTTTGCAGATTCAAGTCAGCGGAATTTTTTGTGTCTTTCAGAAACCGCTCATTTTGTTAAACTGAAATATATTTACGAATACTTGCCTCTTGAATACAGGTCAATTGGGGGTGCATTTTTATTTGGTCTTTGTTTTTTTTTGTGTTGTGCGACTAACAACAGTGCGACGTATTCTCACATTTGCCCATGATGAGTGGGGACCCTGTTTGTTAATATTCTACAATTTATCCAGTGGATAAGAGCATACAACTCTCAGTTAAAAAAACACACAAAAAAAACAACTCTCAGTTAATCAGTGGGTGCTAAATTCAGGTATTTATTGGTCCAACAGGGGAAAGAGCTTTTTTTTGTTTCTTTGTGTAACCTCCGGCGAATTTCTAATAATAACAATAATAACACAGGGATGGAAATTTCCCGTAAGTTTACTAAAATTCGTAATTTTGATTTGCTCTTTCATTTTTCGTAAGTGGGACCTGTCGTACTTATCTACAATTGAATAAGTAGGCTATATTTTTTCCAAATCTGTATAGCCCGCGAAAAGTTCAATGAATTTTGGACTGATCAGTTTCCATCCCTGATAACAAATTGCATTTATATCGCGCCACAAATATTGTTTTTTTAAATGTTTTTTCCTTGTGTAAGATTACATCGACGACAAGCCGAGACTACTTTATCATGCAATGTAGGATGATGCAGTTATATTTTTTATTGGCATTCCTTCTCCCATCTCTGACACAGTCATTGAATTATTAAGTGGTTTCATAAATCACTCTGTAATTAAAAGGATTGATGTGACTTTGTCGGATTTAATTTCAATATGTTGTTACGGTCATATCTTACCACTTGAAACGCTACATGCCAACAGCTGCATATAGAGCCACTAACAGATTTGACCCTTCTCAGTCTGCTTCCCTTGCAATAATTATTGAAATGATAGATCATAATAAATGTTTGGTAAGCTTATTATTATTTTTAAAAAAAATAGATGTAAGGATAATGAATGGTGAATGGATTGCATTAATATAGCACTTATCCACTCTTGAAGGCAGGCTCTATGTGCTTTACAATCATTATTACCCCAGCTGACAAAGTCATTTAGAAACTTTCTCAACTTCCTGGGAAATGTGCTATATAATGCAATCTATTATTTATTCTTCTTCTTATTATTACTATTGTAGTGGGCTATAGCCATCTCAACTGCTGCTCTAATTTGAACACTCCATATCGTTGTTGTAATTCTTTAAACACGTAGGTCCATGATTGTTAAAATCCTTTGTTTTCACCATTATCTTTACTATTACTTGAGTGTCCACTCTCCCAACTCATAATATTGTTATGAGCTAATGACGACAGAAAAGGCTGTAATCCCCAGCTTTATATGTAACCATGACTTTACTGTAAATTTTGCTCCAATGGAGTTAAGTGTATAGTGAATTACAACAACGATATTATGATTGAATTGTATCTTGGTTTGACACAGAGGTGATTTATCACACACATATTATCTCATCATACCTCTGTTGTAGAAATGAGATGGATCATTATAAGATTCTCAATAGATTCTGGTACCCGTCTTTTACAGCGGAAGCGCCAAAAGTGATAAGTAAGGCATGATTTAGATTGTCGTTGATTGTCCGGTGTCATTGATTGACTGGTGTCCTGCTAATGGTCTTGTGCATGTTGTAGATAGCTATGGTGTTGAGGGGTACTAAAAAGCATTTTTGTGTGTGCTTGTGTGTATGATGGGGGGAGGGGGGGGGGGGTGTGACTATGTTTAATTATTTGATTGCAAAAATGCCATGGATCTAGCTTATTCTCGACTGTTGTGCAAACGGCCTGGTCCACAATATGAAGCGCCCCTCCCCCCCCCCCGTGTTTTCCTTCATTTGTTGACAATACACCACGACAAACCATCACCTGTTCATCAAGTAGCCCTGTATATAAAAAAGACTTGTTTATAATGTTTCAGTCATGGAAATTAGTGAGAGGGATATTATTATGTATAGTGTCGGTATCTGTTTCCCCATCTCGGATTACAATAAATCGCTAGTTGTTTTTTGCAAAGAGGCAAATACTACACCACAATTAATCGCTAGTTGCTTTGCAAAGAGGTGAACACTCCACTACAACATTTGCAGTATTCGCCCTAATGTAAAACAGTTAACGAAATGTTCATTGCGACCTCTATGATCAATGATGTTTGGACGCCAGTGGTGTTTTTTTTCTTCTTCCTTATTTTATCTGTTTTGTTTTGAGGTTTTGAGTTGGTATTTTTGGGTTTGTCTTTTAAGTACAGTACATGTACATGAACAGTCAAACCTGTCTAAGACGACCACTCAATCTAAAAAAAATGGTCGTTTTACACAGGTTGTCGTCTTGGAGAGGGCCTATGGATAATATATAGAAGAGATATAATTTTGGAGTCGATGGAAAATGGTCGTTTGTACAGGTGATCGCTGAAGCAGGTTCAACTGTACTACCAAAGAGAAGTACATGTTCTGTTGATTGCTCTCACTACAGGTGACACGACATTCTGTCTTTTTTATTACTATCATAACCGCTCCTTCTTCCCCACTCCCCGCGCCCACTCCCCCTTCCACCCCCCCCCCCCCACACACACACAGACATGTTTACTCATTA
>JAUKPP010250413.1:0-22914 GCA_032273245.1 Phyllaplysia taylori
CACAATAGGTTTCTTCACAAATATCGCGACTTTATCATCGATCCAAAAGTGTCCCGTTACTTTTGATGCTCAGTATAGATCTACATGTATTTCAAACTTATTTACAAAGAAAAGTAAACTCAAAGTGACGCCTTAAAAACAGATTCCCTTTAAGATATAATTATGCTCATAAAAGGAGCGGTTTAGAAACAGCGTAAGGAGTTTTAATTCGACTAGCAGCAAGTTTAGAGATTGATATCGCTTCATTCCTCCTCCAAAATGATGGAAGTAAACAAACGTCTACGAGTCTTTGTGGGCGTTTGGTCGGCCCCTTCTTTCTTGTACATTGTCAATTCCATCGAAGAAATTACTTTGGGATATATTGGTTTTTGTTTTTCGAAGTGTGTGAACGACCAATCTCGGCTCCACCTTCCTTTAAGAATTCTTTTTTACGATGCCAATGGGTTGTTGTTTTTTTTGCAGTCGGTTGAAGAAATTATCCTCTAATGATAATAATTTCTAAAAACCCTAAAAGAAAAAACGAAAAAAAACGCTTTAGAAAAAAATAGACCTACTCACAAAATTCCCCCATTTGTCCAAAGACCGAATCGGAAAAAACCCTACTAAATTCCCTCTTTGTCCACAGACCGCGCTGACTTGGAGGACAGGGCAGCAGTGGGAAGAGTTCAGGAGTTGATGCTGTGCTGTCTGCAGCATTTAGTGACGAAAACTCGCCCACGTGACCAATGGGCGACTGTGATTGGCCAAGCGTTCGACATGCTGACGTCAGTGCGGGAGATCAGCCATGTTTACTTCAAACAGTCTGATTACATCGCCGCCATAAACTTGTACAAAGAGGAAGTGATCGCCAGGGAAATGTCCTCGCTATCCACAAATGACTTATGTTCTGAACCTGCCTTATGACGTCAACCCAAAGGAATGATCACGTGATCTTTAGTTATGAGCTTGTTACTATTTATATGATCACCGATCATAATGTTCTTCAGCGGTAGCGTACACCTCGTCATGTAGGCCAACTGTTGATTATGGTTGTTGTTTTGAATCAACACTCATTATTTCATGACAGACACTATACTATACAGACGATTCACTCGTGCCTTTGCTTCTATAAAAAAAAAAAGTGTCCCTTCCGACGTGCAGAGCTATCTAGCGTTGGTAGTGGTACAGGGCGTCTCTGGCTCTCTTTATATATAGTAAGCTAGTGTGAATCCCCGTTCGTTGCACGGGTACGATAGTAATAGTAGTAGATTAGATACTATTAATTTTGTCGCTCTTATAATAAAGGAAGGCGTACCCGACGCACCTTTCTCTCTGTCGATCTTTCCAGAATACTTTTCTTAGACACAAAGCCCACTGCCACAGTTGGAACCCTCGCTTGGGACTTCTCCCAATCCCCCAGAACCCCCGACCCAGGAACGCAATTTTTTCCGATTTTTCAGAAACGCACACAAAAGCACTTGATCTGAAAGCCGCTCTCATAGTGAAAGTATGGGGAAGTTAAAAACATAGCGTTGAGAACGAACTTTTTCAAAAATAAAAAAATAATATCACGCCAATGCTGCTTTCTTTTACTGATTACGCCAGCAAAGCACACATTTGAGATCGAGGCGAATTTTTAAAGTCATAAATGGTCAAAATCGGTTCAGTAATAAAGTCTGGAGCCTCGACACAAAAAAAGCCAACAGTTTTTAAAAAAATAGTAAATTACAGCCAGGAAAATGGCGTCAAATTGTTGGCTATTTCAGTCATGTTCAATGCAACAATTTCACGAACTTCATGCAAGTAAGGTAAAGACACCCTAGTCTTATTATTAAACGTTCTGCTCCGCTTGTGTTATCTTCTATTACAACTTTTTTTTTTTTTTTATTAAATTGTTCCACCCCAGAGGAGGTACAGTCGTTTACTGTAATATGGACCCCTCAAGTCTATTATAGCTTAGTGCAAGCCTATGACGCATCAAGGTACAGTCAAACCTGTCTATGACGACCACCCAATGTCGAGAAAAAGTGGTCGTTTTAGACAGGTAGTCATCTTAGACAGGAATAATATATAGGAAAAATGTAATTTGGGAGTCGGTGGATTGTGGTCGTTTGTGCAGGTGGTCGTCTTATACATGTGGTCGCTTGAGCAGGTTCAACTGTACCACCACCACCGCTAAGAATGCTGTTGTTTTCCGGGGACACATAATTTCTCAGCCAGTGAATCGTCTCTATTAGTACAGTGTTCGTGGAGTTACGTCAGCAGATCAGTTTGGAGAGAAAATTCTACCTCTGCGTCGTGCTAGTGTTTTGGTTACCAGTTTTACATCCCCTGCAACACTGTAAGGTCATTTTAGAGACGGGCTTCTTAGACCCTGCCTGCCAGGGCCAACCCGGACTGAGAGGGAACAAATACTAGCAGGAAAAAACCCAGATCATTCACGACCGGAGATCGATCTAGGGTCTTCCCGCATGATAGGCGAAGAGCCTAACCATTACACCACAGCGCCGGCGTCGTGCTAGTGTTACGTAAAGAAATTATGCCGGCAAAATGGAGTTCTCACATCTGAAACGTTCTAATAGCTGAGACCACAGATATTATATCATAGAGATACAGTCAAACCTGTCTAAGACGACCACCCAACGTCAAGAAAAAAAGTGAATGTCTTAGAGAGGGACAACAAATAGAAAAAAAAGTAATTTGGGAGTCAATGGAAAGTGGTCCTTTGTGCAGGTGGTCGTCTTATACAAGTGGTCGCTTAAGCAGGTTCAACTGTACCATGTTCAGCTGTTTCTCACTTTACACACCACGCTTGCAAAGCATTGAGGCAGCCTCCTTGCCCCCCTTTCAAATCTAAAACAATCTTAAGTTTTTCTAGAGGAAATACCGAGTTAGGGAACAAACTTATAGCTCAATCCCTTATTCGATTTTATGCTGGAAAAACCCAGGGTTATTTTCATTGCAGTGCATATAGGTGAAAATCTGCCCCCACCTCTCCGGAAAATCCCGCTGTTGTTACTATTTTAAATCAGGTATGGGACAGCTCTATTATGATGACAGTTCATGACAGTGTGTGAACGGAAAATACCTTTGTATGACAGACGTCCACATAGTCAGAACCACAGATAAGGCGGCAGGCCGTCTGTATAAGCTAAACAATAACCGAGTAGACAGAAATTAATCTGGAGATTGTATCATGTTGTGTTGTTTCTTAAAAACGGTGCGGGGAGTCTTAGCTGTTGTTTCCTTTTGTGTTCCTCGTGGTTGCCTTGTGTAATTGCATCATGTGAGTATTTGGAGAAATTGTTGTTATTTATATTGCCTTGGATAAATTTTTAATTATGAACACCGGTGGAAACAGAGAGAGAGAGAGAGAGAGAGAGAGAGAGAGAGAGAGAGATTGGAGGCACTGAAAGAGAGAGAGAGAGAGAGAGATTGGATATACTGAGAGAGAGAGAGAGAGAGAGAGAGAGAGAAGTGACTGGGAGGACGGAAAAATAGAAGAAACACATACAGGTAAAGAGAGGCGGAAAGAGAGAAAGAGAGAGAGAGATATAAAACATTGTGGAAAATAGCTTAAGAATAGAAAAAAATGAAAGAGAGAGAGAGAGAGAGAGAAAGAGAGAAAGGGAAAGAGAGTGGAGGAAGAAAATGCATACATGTAGCTTTTGTACGTTGCTCATTCCTGAATCTAGATTGCCTGTGCCTGATGACATAAAACCTGGGCCTGAGGGGGACACTGCATTTAGGCCGCGCGTCCACTGACATGTTTTGTCAGTTGCAGGCCAGGCTCATATGTATAATAATATATACATATGAGAATGGCCTGCAACTGATAAAACATGTCAGTGGACGAGCTATAATATGAGCATGGCCTGCAACTGACAAAACATGTCAGTGGACGCGCGGCCTTAGGCAGACAGGCGGAGACACTCGATAAAAAAAACTTGCCTTTGTGGACCTCGAACTCCTGTCCTCTGCCCCATGCAGAGTGATAAGCAAAGAGCCTAACCAATACACCATTATAGACGCCAGCAGGTGGAATCCATGTTTGTTGAAATTACTGTTGTTTATGTCTCAGTTGCCATAGCTACGACGTATTTATGAAGATTTTATCCCGATGCCATGCCAGATTTTGTCCACATTTCATTAAAATCTCTTGACAATGTCACTTTTTATTACTGGTTACTGTGAGCATCGTTTTTTGTCTGTATTCCTTTGTGCAATCGTAAGCTTTGCTTTAATGATATTCAGGGTGGTTTTTTTTTTATTGATCGATTCTAAACTGGAATAACTCTCAGACGGTAAGAGATAGAAACATTCTGTTTTCTACTGATTAATCCCTGTCCATTCAAGTTTTTTCTGGCACCAAAATCAACCGATTTCATTAACACACTGTGCAACTTGCCAGGTTGCGCGAACAGACCGCGATTTTTAGCGAGCGGAAAGGACGCTAATCTTGCATTAGCCAAGTCGTGCGTCTTATGCATTGAATTACAAAGCAGATCACGCATTATTTTCAGTTCTGATAAAATTCCAACTGAGCATAGCAAGAATTGCACAATCCAAACCTCAATCAGAACTTGGAATAAAAATTTGGTTTGGTTTGGTTACCAGTTTTACGCCCCCTGCAACACTGTAAGGCCATTTAAGAGACGGGCTACTTCGACCCTGCCTGTCAGGGCCAACCCGGACTGAGAGGGGAAAATCCCAGCAGAAAAAAACCCAGATCGTCCGCGACCGGGGATCGAACCAGGGTCTTCCGCATGACAGGCGAAGAGTCTAACCATTACACCACAGCGCCAGTCGTGAGGTGTAGTTCGCTGCACGAGTACGACCTGCCTGCCAGATGAGAGGCAATGAGTTAAAAGGTTGGAATGGGAGACCTATTATTGCTTTGATTATTTCCTTCAGTAATGACGTCACCCTTAACTTTCGGATGTGACCTCAGAATTTCCATTTTTGGCTTCTAGTTTTACGTCCCTTGCAAAACTGTAAGCTCATTTAAAAGACAGGTGAGTTCGATCCTGCTTCGAAACTACTGCATGAATTTTTCCCAAACATGACATAGGAGTATGTTAATTGAGCTTGTCTCAATAGGATTATATTTCTATTGGGACTTTTAAGTTCTCCATCCTTTGCAACACTTATTATAAAAGAGAAGGGCTACTTCGAATCTGCTTGTTAGTAGTAACCCGGGCTGGGCCGCTGAGAGGGACGATCGCAGCTGAAAATCACAGATCGTCCCCATGTCGGATTCGAACTAAAGACTTTTGTGTGACAGGAAAAGGGCCTCACCATTACAGCACAGATGCTAGTAGTCCCTGTAAGATAACACCATGCTAGTAGTCCCTGTAAGATAACACCATGCTAGTAGTCCCTGTAAGATAACACCAACAACAGCGTGGATAGAAAAGAAAAGGCGTAACAAAAATATCACATAGAAAAGGCATGACAAAAATGACACATAGAAAAGGCTTTTTTTTTTTTTTTTTTTTTTTTTTTCTTAACGCCCCATGCAACTCTGTAAGGTCATTTACGAGGCGGGACCTCCGATAGGACGGGGGTCGGAGCCATCAAAACTCCGAAAAAATTCCAGGGATCCTACCCGGATTTGAACCCGGGATCTTCCCATCTGTAGGCGGGCGCACTACCGCTCGGCCATCGACGCCCCCATAGAAAAGGCGTGACAAAAGTAACACATAGAAAAGGCGTGACAAAAGTAACACATAGAAAAGGCGTGACAAAAATAGCACATAGAAAAGATGTGCCAAAAATGACACATAGAAAAGGCGTGAAAAAACTAACCCATAGAAAAGGCGTGACAAAAATATCACAAAGAAAAGGCATGACAAAAATAGCAGATAGAAAAGGCGTGACAAAACTAACCCATAGAAAAGGCGTGACAAAAATATCACAAAGAAAAGGCATGACAAAAATAGCACATAGAAAAGGCGTGACAAAAATAACACATAGAAAAGGCATGACAAAAATAGCACATAGAAAAGGCGTGACAAAATTAACACATAGAAAAGGCATGACAAAAATAACATACAGAAAAGGCGTGACAAAAAAATAATACATTGAAAAGGCTTGACAAAAATTAACAGATAGAAAAGGGGTGACAAAAATAACACATAAGCATAACAATGAAAACTTACTCATAGTTATTTTTCTTGATCAAATACAGAGGTAAGTATTAACATTTGCACTATAATTTGTGATTAATAATGATCTTACTTTCACAACACAATATCATCACATTGCGAAGAAATAATGGCATAAAAACTCAAAGGAGTTAGAAATAGATTGCCTCTAGAGCAAAACCGTTTAAGTTTTTTTCTCCCACAAACAGTGTGGAATTTTGTGTGCGGAAGTGAGTGTGGATGTAAATGTGAGTACGGAAATGTGAAAGTGTAAGTTTGAAAATGTGTGTGGATATGTGATGGTTTGGTTTTGGTTTAACGCCCCATGCAACTCTGTAAGGTCATTTACGAGGCGGGACCTCCAAATTTTACGTCCATCTCAGATAGAACGGGGGTCGGAGCCATAAAACTCCCAAAAAATCCCGGGGATTCCCCATCTGTAGGCGGGAGCACTACCGCTCGGCCATCGACGCCCCCTGGATATGTGAATGTGCATGTGAAAATGTGTGTGGATATGTCGGTGCCCATGTGAAATGTGTGTGCATATGTGACTGTGAGCATGAAAATGTGTATTGATAATAAATGAGTATGTGAGATTATGCCCACGTGTTAGCTCAGATAAAAAACCAATTAATGTCAAGTTAATTATCAGCGCCTCAAAATCAGCAAAGTCTACGCGCATTTCAACTACTTTAAATGCGTTTTTAACACTTTTACAAATACATGTATAATATTTTCTTCAACTCTTCATTTCTACTCATTTGAATGGTTTGGCACCATCTCTGGCTATGCGTAACACTGACTTGACATTACCAGTTGTAGTTGGCTTGCATTCTTTCCACTAACATAATATTGTGACAGTCTTGCTACATTTTGTATACAGGGTATTGGAAGATTTCTTTATTCTTTTTAGGGGGTGGGGGTGGGTGATTACCAGTTTTACGTCCTTTGAAACACTGTAAGGCCATTCAAGAGACGAGGGACGAATCTCATCAGAAAAACGCAGGAGCTCGTCCTTTCATGGGATCGAAATCAGGTCTTCCGCATTATAGGTGAAGAGCCTAACCATTGCACCACGGACGCTCGTCCTATCCCTCTCTCTCCAACCCTTCTCTCTATTTCTTATTCTTTCCTCCTCTATCCCTCTCCATCTCTCTATCGTTCCCTCACTTTTCTCTCTCTCCATATGATCAAAAGGGAAAGACAGGTTGGAACCTATTCGTGGCGGGTGGGCACCTGCTATATTATATCAGCTACAAAAACAACCAGACAAGTCGTGTTGTTTGCGGATCGATTTTTAGGCTAAAACAGCCAAGGCTGGCGCCTCTATAAATAACCTACTCCTTACTACTATTACGGATCGATTCTGCGTTAAGACAGGGGTCGGAGCCGTGAAAACTACGAAAAAATCCCGGTGAACCTCCCCAAATTCGAACCCAGGACCCCCTTGTCTGTAGGCGGGCCAACTACCGCTTGGCCATCAACACCCCATCTATCAGATGTCTAAAGCTGTGGTTCTTAACCTTTTCAGACCCACTGAACCCCTGGTTTGTAGGCCCCTACATGCCTTTACCGAACTCCTTGTAATTGTAAATAATAAAAATGCATTTTTTTCTTCAAATTTAAAATGAACGTATAATAAGAAGTATGCATCCCTGGCAAGTATAATCACCGTGTTCCAAGAACATGACCAATAAAACAAAAATTCTTCATGAATATTGAAAAAGAAACACACCTTAAAATTGAATATTCTCTGCAAATCAATGAGATTTCTGCTGGTGGACAATGCAAACAAAAGCACGCGTAAAATTCCCCCTACTTTTACAGCATGCCTTCATAGTAGGCAAAATTCGCCAAGAGGATTTGAGGCCACAACTTCAGGAATCCCAACGATCCAGAGAGAACGGGCCCTCCAAAACAATCCACAGCCAACAGTCATTGTCCAGAACCATCGAGTGATATAATACAGCCGGCAGTCATTGTCAAGAACCATCAAGTGATATAATACAGCCGGCAGTCATTGTCCAGAACCATCAAGGGATATAATACAGCCGGCAATCATTGTCAAGAACCATCAAGTGATATAATGCAGCCGGCAGTCATTGTCCAGAACCATCAAGTGATATAATACAGCCGGCAGTCATTGTCCAGAACCATCAAGTGATATAATGCAGCCGGCAGTCATTGTCCAGAACCATCAAGTGATATAATGCAGCCGGCAGTCATTGTCCAGAACCGCTAAGTCAATATGAGAGAAGCTGAACAGATTATGGACACCAGTGATTGACAATAAAGTGTGGAAGAACTGTGTTACGATCGTCACGTCCGCCTAGTCCAACCATCAGCACAAACCGTGAAGACGTTGTAAAAGTTGGCCAGCGGGTGAGTTGGTACGTGTGCTTAGTTGTCTGTCAGAATTGAAGACGTGAATTATCTTTCTGCTGAGATTTCAGAGAGAAGTTTTGGATTACGTGGCTTTGTTTTGGCAATGGCCCATCGCTTATCTTCCCAGCAAAGCCTATTACCTTTCTTTGTTGTTTTTTTCAACCACCATCAAAAAGCTATCACCAGTGTCTCATCAAGTTTCGATCTAAAGACAACAATACTTAAGACAGTGCCCAACCATATACGGTGTAAAGCCCCTTCGCCTATAGACCCGCATTTTGTCGTCTCAAGAGAGGGAGCTCTTAGCTGCAGACTACTACTGTATCAGGCTCTGTTGTCAATGGATTTGTCTGTTTATTTTGCTTTAGCTTACAACTCTGAAAGGTCATAAGATAGATAGGCCATTTCGACCCTGCCTCCTGTTACTGTTAGAGCCAACCTGGGCAGGGAGGAGCAAAGTCTCAACAGAAAAAAAGAGACAAAATATTCGATCAAAGAAACTGCCCCACATGGGTCTCAAACTCACTTCGTCCGAGTGGAATGCAAAGAGCTTAATCATTAAGCAACAGACGCCAGTTGATTAGCATACACGCCAACATGTACTCCTGCATTTCAGGGAATTTTTAATTAAAATCAGGGATAGTTCTAAAAGTAGATCTTATTGTACTCATCATATTTTTGCATTGCGTAACTTCATGTTTGCAATGTCCACCTTCATCACATTAATCCATTTCTGAACGTTCATTTAGAGATGCTCGCATCAGTAACAACTGCAACTGAGCATCGTCCTTTTATTAATTCATTACTTTCATAATGTTTTTTTCTTTTAACCTAATTATTGTACTATAAAAATACAGAATTCTTGGCTATTAATCCGAGAATTCAGGATTTTCATTAAAATCAAGAAAAATCTGGGATTATCCGGGAGGTTTAGCGGATATGGATTTGTCTGTACATGCAAAGATACCGAGGACTGGAGGTCCAGGGACAAGGAATGACATTATGATAGTCAAAGAAAGCTCTAAAATGCAAAGATAATATGAATATGACTGCAATTTTATGAGCATTCATTACAAAATATAAAAGATAGATGAATATTTCCAAACACAACCAGTACTTTGATCACAGAGCATTATGGAAGACTTATTCTCTCAATAATAACATGGTAAAAAAAATTCTTGACAATAATCTGACAGTTTCTGGAGTGGCTCAGATTACATCAAAAGACACAAAAAGACCAAGATAAAATATCTGTTTCTTTCTCCAAAGAACACTTTTGTTTGCAAATTACTAGGCACACTTTGTGTGACTGCGTCGACACACATGATACATCACAACAGTCAGAAAGAATTGAAATTAAAACAAACAATGAACAATACAGTCTATAACAGTTCAGTTGATGTTGTCGAGGGAGTAAAAAAAGATATGTCATCCAAGTTCAACTTGACAGCAGAGTCAACTGTATAAAAAACCAACGCAATGACAGCTGGTTTGTGTAGGATGAAGTCGAAAGGCCGAGTAGAAAGCTGGATGCTTTTAATGAAAGGTGACATCCCTGAGCAAAATGTCTGCTAAGTTTCTTCAACAGAAAAACAAAATATGCGTGTATAATTTAGTATAAATACAAACACACTCACACACAAACACTTCTACAAAACATATGCACACACTGCATGCATATGTCTTGAGTTATCTCTGAATGAGTCGCGAGTCGCGGATCTTTAAGTGGAAAAAGAGCCCTGCAAAGTCAGTTTTAGTATTCAAAAGTTTTCTTTCATTTCCATTATAGTATCTTAAACCATTTTATGGTCTCAATGTTTTAATTTTAGATACACAAGGGAACTCAGACATTTTCTGCCTTAAACTTTACACAAATGCCAAAAACACATTGTCCAACCATGAAGCCAATTTTCTCCGTTTTTTGTTCTCACTTGAGCGTGGGTTTAAGCAAACTTAGACAATCAAATCTCAACGCCTAACTGAACTAACAGGATAATTGTGTCCCCACTTGGAAGATAACCTAACAGGACTTCTGGTGATATCAATATAATAACTCTACATAGCCAAAATGCGACTTGAGGCTTGTTTAGACTAGTCACACGACATATGCACACACGCATGCACACACACAAGCAGACACACGAGAGTCCTGATCCCTCGAGCCCACCTTCATATCATGAACATAAAAGACTGACTGTCAAAAACATCTGCAATAACATGTAATTCTGACAAACTAGACATTCCATCAGTTCGGCCCATACTCATTTATACATGGAGAAAAATAAATGACAAAAGCAGCGACAGAGTATCATAAGTATTATACATGTATTGCTATTTGTTGAGCATTTTCAGAGCTGCCGATACAAAGCATGAGTGGGTCATCTCCATCTTTGATCCAACCCATAGGTTTTATCATCTAGGCCTGGTAATGAAAGCAGTTTTGTTGAATACAAAAAGAAATAACATGATTCTTGACAGTAAAAGGGCATGGGACTTGACGGTGGCTTCAAACAGTTGTAAAATCACAACTGTCTACAATATTTGTAATTGGTGCCTGGATGTTAACAATTTTACGAGTGACATATAAAGACTATTTGGATGATTTAAACTTGAGGAAATCAGTCAATTCTGTCAAGACTTTGACATAAAAAAAATTTATCTTTAAATGGACAGACTGTAGAGACAGACATAAGACTAAGGAACGCAGCGGGCTAAAAAAAATCTAGATGTTGTGAGACAAAGGCCCAGATGGGTCGGGAGCGAGTGGAATTCTCTGATGTGAGCAATGAATGTATACATCATATCATTGGCGGATATTCCTTTTCCTTGATAAGTAGATAGTTTGGATTTTTCTACACCAAATTAAGGAGGCTGTGTGCCCATCTTCAGGTAATACAAATAATAAAAATTGATTATATTTATATAGCGCATATTCCCGCTTGAAAGGCACCTCTGTGCGCTTTGCAATCTATTACTTTTAATACCCCGACAAACCCAAGACCCTCAGAAACCTTCTCAACTTCCTGAGAAGCATAGAGTGCAAGCATCCATTTTACAAGCACTCAAACACTAACATACTGTCTACAGCCGGGTACCCATTCACATCTGGGTAAAGTAAGGAAAATCCATGGAAAGTGCCTTCCTCAAGGACACAACGTCGGGCCCTATTTGGAATTCGAAACCACAACCTTCCAATTACAAGTCCAGTAGCCTAACCAATAGACTACTATATTCATGGGTGCAAGCCATAGGGCTTCTTTTGGCCAGCAAGTGGGTTGTTCTTCTTCAGAGAAAGAGAGAGAGAGCAGGATGATCACTGCACAACTACTCTGCACGCATTCAGGTTCCCTACAAGATTTCGCTATGTGCGTGGTAGACTGTACTTTTCAAATATAATCTTAAAAATATTTTTAAAACATGGATGATAATGGATCAAAGAAATTTAAAAACTTTTATAAACCGTGCATATGCATGTATGTACAACTGCTATCAAAACATAAAGGAATGCATATTTTGTTCTGAGTATAGTGAGGCACTTCTGAAAATACTGTTTGTATAAAAGATACAAGAGTAGGTAGTAAAACATTCAAATTGTGACCGTAAAACATACAACAGATAGAATTAACATGCTGTCATTAACAGTAAGGGATGGTCTTTAAGAAATACATAATACATGAATGAGAACATACAAGATGAGCATTTAGTCTTACACAGTGGCTACATCGGATAGCGGGGAAAACCCCTCACAAAGTCATTGTTTTTCAGCAAAAAGGGAACATTTGTGATCACATTATGGCAATAAAAAAAAAACCATCTTCCCTCACATTCAGTGGAAATGGTTGACCACACCCCTACATTATTCCTCCAAAATTGAAAAAAATTGATTCAGCAGTAAATAATTAAAAATGTGGTTTTGTTTTTATGAAAGAGATGTAGAAGAAAACAATTGCGAGTGGTACATTAAATATTCAATATAGGGAATAAAAGTGGCCTTGTGCAAATGGTTAGAGTACTACTTTAGTTCCTCGATCCAGCAACCATCTGGGTTCAAACCCTTCAGCTTATGCGTAGAGTACAAATGTAGGATAGAGCATCACAAAGACACAGCGGGCGATCAGCGCATGTAGTTATATAATCATCAATAGTTTGCTTTGTTTAGAACTCTAGAATAGTTCATTTATATCGATCAGGGACAGCAATGTATGAAGTGAGTAGTGCTGAAATCAGACAAGATGTGGTCCAATAATTCAGCAGTTCCATAAACGAAATATCAATGATCCACAGCTTCAGCAGCTCAGCTAAAGAAGTTTAAATGGTCCATAAAAGCCGAGGTGATGAAATTCAGTCCAAGAGTTCAGTTGATAAATGTGAAAGGGTCCGTTAAACCTTATAGTTAATGCAATACACATGATCCTATGACATTAGTGGATAAAATTTATCTGGTCAGTAAGTTTCAGTAATGAACAGTGATGAAATTCATGAATGGTCCTTTAGTCTAACTGTTTAGTACAGCTGGTAAAATTCAAATGGCACATTCAATGATATTGTTGATGAAATGCAGATGATCCAACTATGATGGTGATAGTTTAGAAATCTAAATGGTCCATAGGTTCAGCAATTCATGATTTAATTGAAAATTAATCTATTTCTTGAAGAGTTTAGAGGAAAAAAATTAAGTGGTACATTATTTCAATTCTTTATGTGATAAAATTTAGCTGATCCATTTGGTTAAGTGCTCATGGATGAAATTAAGATACCCAGTATGTAAGCACAAGAGGACTGTACATTTGATCAGACAATAAAATTCAAAAACATTAAATTCATACAGCAAAGCAGTCAATGAAATTCCACATCTCTTAAAACTTTTCTTTTTCTTAATGTAAAATGAACACATTATAGAGTATATTGGTATGTATTACCTTTTGCATTAATTTACATGAAAAAATCCTCGTACAAAAATTCAAGAACAAAAGATTGCTAACAAACACAATGTAAAAATATTTCCAATGGAATGTATGGACAACAAGAAACAAGCTCATCCCGGTGTTCTGGAAACATTTGCATAGTAAATGTTAAAAGACTTGGAAATATGTTTATTCCAGTCTCCGTAAAAACAGAAAAATGAGAATGACACACGAAAGGAATGAAAAGAGTATAGTCTCCCATCATCAACGTGAAAGCAAGCGTTGGTTATGGCAAAAATGTTTAACCCAATCTTTATCCCTGGCCATAGGTCTGTATTCACAACCAAATTCATAACTGACCATTACAGGTCATTGCAAAACTATTTCTTCACCATGATCACAGGACGGGGGGGAGGGGGGGGGGGGGAGGAATACAATTTCCATTTTACTTGCACCAAGGTACAATCATAGTCACAGAAATGTGTCACGCAAACATGACATATATTACATCATATTATGTATCTTATGTAAATAAAAGTCCTCCGATTGCATAGAAAAATGCTATTTTGAGCAAATATTTCATAGAGGGGTGCATGCATATCTGATACGTAACTGTTCCGTCCCCCAGCCACAGACGGAGAAATTGATATAGAAATATATTGACAAAAACATCACAGCAAAAAAAATTATAAAAAATTATTTCTTCCAAACAACTCAAATGACTTTTGCCGCATAACTTTTAAAAACGACAGAGAAACTGACCGCTTCATGCCGTGAAACAAAAAATTAAAAACCATGACTGTAAGGACTTGTAAGTACTTAAACAACTAATATGACACCCGCTTCACTGTATCTGGTTGATAGACCATCAATGTGTTCCGGTTTGTGCTTAATGACTTAGAATAGCAATGAAATAGTCTCCACTTCAAACATTTCTGGCAAAAGGACGAAGTCATGACTTGAACTGAGGAGAAAAAAACATAGTTTCCAGTTTATCTTTTGACTTTTCCGAAATGGCCATCCCTGTATACTGTACACAAAACTCTAAGCCAACACGTCCATTGAGACATCTCTTCATTCACTGCTCAGCCCCACCTCCACGTCTCCGTTCTCCATGTTGGGGCTCCAGATTGCGACCTTGCCGTCCTTTGACCCTGACCCTGACATGATGTAACGTGACTCGGCGGCACACAGAGATCTCACAGCGTCGTCGTGTGCTCTGATCGTCTTCCACAGCTGTTTGTTGTCTGCGTTGAAAATGTAGATGGTTCCGTCTTTGGTGCCGACCCACACCTGGGGGAAATCATGATAATTTGTTCAGTAGAGGTTGTTGTTCGCTTTGTTGAGATTTAGCAGCACTATTGACACTTTAAGGCTATTTCAGCGCCAGTAAGTAGATTAGGACAATAGAAACACTTAATAGGAAGAAAGAGCGGACCACACAATAGCGCCCGCCAGTCACACATGTTAAGTAGAGGTTTCAAAATACTTCTCGAAACAGTGAGGACATATCAGTGCTAATAGCGTGTGGTTTAGTTTTGGTTCTAATCCCCCTCCCCTTCTTCCTACTTCGTAACACTGTAAGATCTTTAGAGAGGGAGACACTACTCTGACACTGCCTGTCAGGGCCAAACCAGGCCAAGAGAGGCACAACATCCCAGCAGATGATGGAGAGTTTGGTTTGGTTTGGTTACCAGTTTTACATCCCCTGCAACACTGTAAGGTCATGTAAGAGACGGGCTAATTCGACCCTGCCTGTCAGGGCCAACCTGGATTGAGAGGGAAAAAATCCCAGCAGAAAAAAACCCAGATCATCCGAGATCGGGGATCGATCTAGGGTCTTCCCGCATGCAAGGCGAAGAGCCTAACCATTACACCACAGCACCGATCTAATGGAGAGTGCTAGGAAGTAGAATAGGAAGAGAGTAACACACAGAGACAAGTCGACGGAGCAGATCACACCAGAGCATCCATAATGATGGATTGGTTTGGTTACCAGTTTTACATCCCCTTCAACACTGTAGAGTCATTCAATGGTCACCGAAATGACCTTATAAAGCATGGGTGCAAGCATACAGCCCCCAAAAAGCCTGCAATCCAGGAAGGTAAATTTTCATTTGCCTGCAAGATTTACGACACACCGTTTTTAAAAATATTTTACGTATATTTTTTCCAATCTCGGCGACGCGGTTTTGCCGGCAAGGTGCCGGTCAGAGGGTTGATTTTGCCGGGCGGCCGACTACGGCCGGCAATCTTGCAACCATGTTATAGACTCAATGGAGCCCTGGCTACTTCGACCCTGCCTGTCAGGGCCAAACCAGGCTGAGGGGGAAAAAATCCCAGTAGGAAAAACAAGACATCCTCCACACTCGGGATTAAACTCAGGGTCTTCCGCATGACAGGCAAAGAGCCTAACCATCACACCACAGCGCAGGTCCGTAATGATGATAATGATAACAATGATAACAGTAATAATAATGATAATAAAACTTATGTTAGCAATGATGAAAATGAAAGCAGTAACAGTAGACTATGCCAAACAGAGCATGCAATGCAAAAAAATCATATTCATATAACTAACATACTTGTTCAGAATCAGGCCCTTTGCACTAAATAAGCAGACCCATTAACATTCCAAAACATTTCCGATTTTACTCTTACAATTTCATCCCAAATTCATGTATAATGTTGCCAGCATAGTTTTTATATATGCATTATCTCCAACGTGGGCTGGTAGTACCTTATTGTGCTGATAAGAGCTGAAAAACCCGAAAAACAATCAGTCCAAATTTTATGGAGCAGATATGGTACATTTTTCTTTCCAGCCAATAAGCTGAGGTCACATTCTTGCCTAACAAAAATATGTAGAAAGTACAAATCAGAACTAAATGAACGAAAGTTGCTGGTTTTGTTTGAGCCTGGTGTCTCTATGATTTTCAAAGGAAATACAGTAGAACCCGCATAAGTCAACATTACTGGGATCATTGAAATCACATTGAGTAAAGAGAAAGTCAACTTAAGGGGTGCTGATGTAGTAAATAAAGAAATTGTTGGGAATCCCCACTCGTGTCGACTTACGCCGAATGTTAAGTTAACAGAAGTTGAGATAATCGAGCGCTACTGTATCAGCAATGATGATACTTATACACATAAATGACTTGCTCCCACTCCCCCCACCCCCCTCCCTAAAAGCATGTTCTTGGGCAGACCCTTTTTAAATTCCTGGTAAGTGTTACTGCACAACAGTTTTGATCCGATCACAACTTTTTTTCTCCCCTTTTCTCCCACTTTAATTTTCTCAAACGATTTGCATTTGTGATTTGAGTCACCCAATATAATTTATTATGCCAATTTCCTCCAATACTGGATGAACGAACCAAGTCAACTGTTTGACTCAACTAAATGCTCCACTCCAGAGCAGCAAAAACACAATACTCAAGTAATTTTCAGCTCTTAACTCACCCCGCCAATACAAGATTTTATGAGCTATTTTGAGTATGACAGACCAAGTAAGGAGCATCGAGTAGTGTCTAAGCATCTATTTGACTCGTGCATTTCAGTGCCGGAACAAGTTGTAACTGAACAGTCATATAAGTTTTTTAATTAAACTAAGCTCAAAAGGCTTGTAGTGCGGGAAATGATTTGTTAGACCAGGCCCCTGAGTGAAGTGAGCACAGATAATCAGCTGTTTACGTTTCTCACCTTGTCTCCAAAGGGAAGGATGATGCTGACCCCTCGACAGTCTGGCTTCAAGGTCGTCTTGAGTTTGGTGCTCTTCTCATTCCACACGACCAGCAGACCCTCACGACGGCAGCCAGCCCAAATCTGAAGGACAATGAGGAAAAAAAACATAACAAAAACCTCTAAGACAGAGCGTTTGGTTACCATTTTTACACCCCCTGCAACACTGTAAGGTCATTTAAGAGACAGGCAGCTTCGCCCCCGTCTGTCACAGCCAACCCAGGCTGAGAGGGAAAAATATCCCAGCAGAAAAAAACGCAAATCATCCGCGACCTGGATCAAACTCCAGTATAACAAGCGAAGAGACAAACCATTAGACCACAACCCCGGTGATATCAGTTCTCTCCCTTCCACTGATCTCAAGTACAAGATAGCCTACATGAAGCAAAGTTGCTGAGGTATGCCAAACAGCACAGATCAATAAGAACATTGCTACCATCGGAGTATTAGAAAAAGTCAAGGAAAATGACATTAGAAAATCATGAATAGGACACCATAATTGTTTGTTTATTCTAATGAGGTTCTAAAGCTTTTTCAAAAGTGTAAGGTGATTTCAGATTCAGGAAACAAGATTAGGACAATAGTGAAATCTAGACTGAAGGAGAAGGAGCAAATGACACTTGAGCGCCCACCGACCATCTGCCACGTTCAAAAGAGAAAAATGTACCAAACCAAAAATGCTTGAGGAAAATATCTTCCATAACTCCATTCTCATCCTGATAAAATGCATCAGTAAGGTTGCAATAAAATGTTGTAAATCAAATTTACAGTTTGATCAAGACAGCTGAAGTAACAACTTCCAGCCGACACCTGATACAACGTATCTCAGACATAGACCCGGTAACTTTTCAATTGGTTAAATAACGATCATTAATATGTTGGCATAATGGAATTGATGAAAGTCAAATAGTACCTTTTATATAAACAATGAAATTTAAGGACACTAAACAGCTCTATATGTGAAATAGATGAAATTACACTGCAGTAAAAAATAAATTTCGTATGGTGAAACAAACATATTATAGGTGCATTTCTATGCAGATATAAATACAGTCAAACCAGCCCAAGACGACCACTCATTGTCGAAAGAAAAATGGTCCTCTTGGACGGGTGGTTGTCCTGGACAGGTCAGTCAAATATGAAGTGGAAAAAAATCTTCTATTTCCAAGTTGGATGTTTTAAAATGTCTGGGGGGTTTTCCTTTCCAAGAGGGGAGGGGCTGGTTCGGGCCTTGTATTTCTGTTGTTGTTTAAAATGTATCAGACGAGGGAGACAGAGTGCTGAGGGAACAACAAAATAACAATGTATGTCCCATTGCCATTCAACTAACAAGTAGCACCTCCAAAGCGAGTGTTGCTGCCAACTGGTTAAGTTGAAGGACCACAGGCTTTGCTTTCACTTCATGTTGGTCAGGTATTAAACTGTATTGAGAATCATGGGAGGGGTTAAGAACAGGTGAATGGATTAAGATGGTTGCTAGCCACACTCATCCGCAGCTGAAAATTTGTTACCCATGATCAAGACGGGTAAGCGCTAACCTTGCCAATGCTCAGTGCTGGTCAGTGAGTGTATATATTGTAGGAGGGGCTAGGCCTAGTATGTAACAACAGGTGAAAAGAATGGGTACTGGCGGTTAGCACAAGGACTCATCCCCCATCCACAGAGATAGGAGCCTGTGATTATGGCAATATGTCAGGTGAAAAGAGAATCCAGTGGTTGTCTTGGGCAGGTTTTTGTGACTGTTGATCGGTAAAATAGGGTGGTCGCGGTCTCATTGATAGGTGGTCGTCTTGGACAGTGGTATTCATTATAATGAAAAAACGTAAGGGGGGAAGTGACAAGAACAAGTGATCGCTAGAGCAGATTCAACTGTTTTATCTTTTTCAAAAGGAAATAAGTCTCTTAGTGGAAGTTTTACAGCATAAGCAATACGACAAGTCATTTCAGTGCAAGGACGTAGGCAAGCAACACATAGAAGTAAGTAGAATGAGCAGACCACAGTAGAACACCCACCAACCACTCCCAACAAAAAGAAAAAATGGAGCTCCTTACCTCATCATTAAAAATCTGGAAGCAGTCGAGCTCGACAATTTTCCCCGTGTTTGACTCCATGTGTTGGAACGTCTGCAAAAGGTTGCCCTCAAGGTCACGGGCTGAGATGCCCTGCCATGTCCCTGGGGTGGTCAACACAAGTCATGATGGTCAAAAGAGAATTTCGATAAATATTGATTAGTTGGTTTGGTTTTTAGTTTAACGTCGCTTTCAATACTGTATGGTCACTCAAGAGACAGGCTACTTCAACCCTGCTTATTAGGGCCAACCCGGGCTGAGAAGGATGAATCCCAGCAAACAGATGCAGATACTCGACCAAATGAGGGAGTTATCTGTGTAATAAGCAAAGAGCATAACCATTACACCATAGGCACTGGTGTTGGTTGTTAACAGAGAGTAATCCTTTGACTGGCAAACATTCTTTTTTTCATTTACCCCAAAAATGTATATATATCTGGCCATATTTCAGAAACAAACTATTGCTCCATTTGTTGCAGTTTGGTTTGGTTACCAGTTTTACGTCCCCTGCAACACTGTAAGGTCATTTAAGAGGCGGGCTTCTCAGGGCCAACCCGGGCTGAGAGGGAAAAATCCCAGCAGAAAAAACCCAGATCGTCCGCAACCGGGGATCAATCCATGGTCTTCCAACTTGCAAGGCAAAGAGCCTAACCATTACACCACAGCGCCCGGTATTTGTTGGAGGTTTTGCTTCCACAACATGCAAATGAATGTTAAGTGTTTCTTTAGAAAATGCAGTAGGACCCCGCGTCTGTTAACTCAAAATTTTCCTTAAAAAAGCTGAGCACTGTAAATCTCTTTTAAGATCGTCCAGGTATCGGGTAACTTTCAGTGTTCTGATCCTTAGAATATGAATAAATTTTATTATTCTGTTTTCTGTTGGCTAACTTTGTGTTGGTAAAATCCTTTCTTGCTCTTGAACCCATGACTTTTCACCATTAATTCAAAGTTGTGGTAAATTGGTGACAGGCTAAGTCATATTTACCATTTAGGACTATAGCTGGGTATAAAATGAGGCGTTTTTCCCAAATTTGGCCTGTTAAAGTCCACCCACGTCTTATACATGAGTATTTCTCAGGAATTCGTATCTAGTTGCTGAAACCAGGGTGATAATTCTCGTGAAAGGTGGCAACTTGAAAGGCCCTTACATCACACTGACCGTTGAGTCTTGGGACAAAATACCCACAGATATGAAGGTCAATTCATCTAAAAGATGAGAAATTTTTACTATCTCGATGGAATTTTTCTTTTTAGCCTTGAATTTGAAGACATGCCCCATAGAATCTTGATTCTAGATCTTATTTAAATCTATTCCTGTCTTATACACTTCATAGCTCTGCTTCAAAGGCTCAAAGTCTACCCCAGTCTTACCTACGAATTGTCTTATACACGAGCAAATGTATACGGTAGGTGATCATTTCAATATGGGAAAAATTCAAACAGTTTCGATAACTTGGCCGTCAAACTCTATTGGGCTACCTGAAAGTTCCAGAATCGCCCACCACTACGTTCCTGATATCCAAATTTATAAGGAAAAAATGCGTTTGGTTTGGTCACCAGTTTTAACTCCCCTGCAACACAGGTAAGGTCATTTAACACTTTCAGCCCAGGTTCCTTGTTCACCGGGAATGAGCAATGTGGTCTCTGTGCCGAGTTCCCGGTATCCTGGGAATCAGGTCACACTTGTAAACAAGGCTGACAAAAGCTGACAATAATTCAGCCAATCACAAGGGGCCTTCTAACCTGTTTGGCATGATGCAAGCATGAATTGAGAGCAGTTAAGCCTAGTGAAGAATTTTGCTCAACATGTTGGGTGGATTAGCACAAAAAAAGGAATATTGGCGCTAATGCTCAAAAAGCCAATTTTCTTTCATTTGTATAATGTTTACCTGTTTATGATCATTAGTTTTCATGGTATTCCTGTAGCTGTACTCCTTGTCGATTTTTGACAAATTTTGCCCAGGAGCTAAGGCACAGGGAGATGCTCAGCTTAGGGAGCCAGGGCTGAAAGGGATAAGAGACGGGCTACTTCGACCCTACCTGTCAAGGCAAACCCGGGTTGAGAGGGAAAAGAATCCCAGCTGAAAAGTACCCATATCATCCGCGGGTGGTTTAGTTTTTGGCTTACCATCCCTTGCAAAACTGTAAGGTGATTTAAGAAGCAGGCTAATTCGACCCTGCCTGTCAGTGCTAACTTGGGCTGAGAGGGACACAGCGCTAGTAGAAAAATGGAGATAAACGAGTACAGAAGAGCCCATCTGGTTACTCACCACACCAGAGCTTGTCGTCATAGATCTTGATGCAACGCAGGCTGCGCTTCTCTCGCAGTCGGATGGTTCGCAGCTTTCTCAACGTCTGCAGCTCCCAGAGGACGATGGTCCCGTCTACGCTGGCCGTGTACGTGTGTCTGGGTAGAGAGTATAAAGTAGATGGAATATGTGCGTATAATGTGCATTTTTTAGTGTGAGCGTACGTGTTTGTGTGTGTGTGTTTGTGTGTGTGCATATTTTTGTTTGGCTTAAGTTTTCATTTTCAACTGTTAGGTCATTTAACTCATTGAAGACTGGGCCACTTTGGGGTTTACCTATGCTGTAAAAATAATAAAGACATTCAATGAGTTCACATCCACCATTTCAACACTGAAGATAGTACTAGAAAAGCACAATGTGATGAAAAAACAGCTGTATTGTCAGACCGCCCACCCTCTTGCTCTACCAGTTCATAACTTTCATTAATAGGGCTATCTTGGTATTGGTATGCAAATAGTGAAAAAACGTTCAGCCTTTCTCGTTTTGACCTGCTCACCATCGTACTTTTGAGTTCAACACTGACTGAAGTCTCGATCAACTTCCAAACAGACCAAACGTGGCTTCCCTTATTCCTCAATAACTACAAAATTTAACACTTGACAACAGCCAAAAGAAACAATTGATGGTTTGGTTTGGTTTTGGCTAACGTCCCTTGCAAGATTGTACGGTCATTTAAGAGACGGGCTACTTCAACCCTGCCTGTCAGGGCCAACTCGGGCTGTGAGGGACAATGTCCCAGCAAAAAAACCGGAGATATACTCGATCAAACAAACTACCCCACGCGGGCATCGAACTCACGACCTCTGCATGACAGGCGAAACCCCTAACCACTACACCATGGCGCCGGTACAATTGATGGCTGCTCAGGAAGATACATTATTGGTAGCATTCACATTATACACTGGGGAAATGTCCCAGCAACTGTTGCGGGAACTATCGTCAGTGACTCAAGGGACTAGACTACTTAAGCTCTGCCTTTAACGGCCAACCCAGGCTGAGAAGGATGGATCCCAGCAGAAAGACACAGATGCTCGTCTCCACTTGGGAATCTGTTGAGTCTGCATTTTTTCTTCTCCATTTTTTCTTCTACACTGCCTGCTGCAGCTTTCCATAAGCAGGAAGTGTGTAGGAATGCTGCATAAAAAGGATAACCCTCAGGGTAACTTCAGCAGACTTAAGTAAAAAAAAATTTAGAGGCTAAAACTGCCAAAAGTTGGTGCCTATAAATAATTTACTCCTTACTGCTATACCAATTATACCAAAGACACTCATTTGTGAGTGTGTGTGTCAAAGAGTGCAGAGCAGGTGTGTGTGTGTGTGAGTGTGTGTGTGTGTGTGTGTGTGTGTGTGTGTGTGTGTGTGTGTGTGTGTGTGTGTGTG
>JAUKPP010250425.1:0-12752 GCA_032273245.1 Phyllaplysia taylori
TTTAATTTTTTGTCAAATATTACACCTAGATATTTCACCGTCTCAGACGCTTTGATTTCGGTGCCGTTAAGAATTATTGATGGGTTGTCCTGGATGTTGAAAAAAATGCAGATGACACAGCGATATGGGTAAAGGCCAACCATGCTCCAAACAAGAAAAGCAAACTTAGAAACGTATGGAAGATGTTGTACCACGAAAAGTTTATGGGTTTATGGGTAAAGGCCAACAGAAATGAAGGTGGGCATCCCTACCCATACGGTTTATGATCGCGGCAAAACCCAACTGAATGTAATTCATTACCCACGGGCATGAGATCAATTTATGGGTTCTTTAAGTACTTTACTTCTGGTAACTAAAGCACGGATGTCGGTAGCGCTTTTAATTACATGAATTTTTTATAATCGTCAGAATTTTGCAGTTTTTGTGATCGGCAGTTGTAAAAGTTTTGTGCTTTGTCGTGATTCAGTGATATTGAATTCTTGACCCACAATATGTCACATTCTGTTTGCTATAAATATTTGATTTTTGGAAATAACTTGTATCGAAATTTAGATCAGGATATTGTATTCTCATGTAAAAAAAAATGTGGTAAGATTTTTTTACCCTGAGGCAGGATTTTTTTGGGGTAGATTTCGCTGGGCACCCTGGTGTGGCTGGGACTCATTGTGGTATTGGCATTTATTTTTTATCCATTGAATTAACTGTGATTTTATTAATGTCATATTGGAACCCAGATAAATAATATATGAGGTAAGGTATCCTAGACTTCATCTTCATTTTTAAAATATTTTTATTCAGAGAGTTCGTGAGTCAGGTTCGGAGGAAAGTGATCACTCAGCTGAAAATGAAAGCGACTCTGAGCGCAAAACAAGGGTCACAAGATCAGCAGGATCCACCACAGGTGAGAATAGAATGTTATTTATAGACTCTGTTTTTAAAAAAAAATTTTTTTTTATAATACAGGAAGTGTGTTTTAAAAAAAAAATTCTTATATAAATAGAAAGTGAAATTTGAAAATGCTATTCCTGTTGTTCCACAGGTGTCTCTTCATTTATGACTTTGTGCAGTGTATTCTCTTTCCTGAAATATCTCTTGATTGAAAGAATATACAGTAGATATAAGGTTCCTTTACTTGATGCTGACCTAAATGTTGGCTCTTTCTTTACTGAAGAAATCAGCTTTAGCTTGTTTTTATTTGTTTCAGGAACATCTGTGGTAAAGGAATCCCCTCCACTGAAAAGGAGAAGAATTATTAAAGAGCCTCTCCAAATGGACTCCGACTCAGAAGATGCTGGGGAGTCAGGGGCTAGTAAAGGTGTTGTCAAAGGCAAGAATTCATACAAAGGGAAAGTAAAGGTCTCAGGAAAAAAGTCCACACAAGCTAAAGCAAAGGCTCAGGTAGTTACCAATGGTGAATGCATTGATGGCGAGGACTCTGAAGAAGAACAGTCCATGGCTGGATATGCAGAGCGAAGACTGATACCAAAAACAAATTATGATGAAACCAGTGCACATTGTCCCCTCCCAGGCTGTGATTCAAAAGGTATGCCATGTAGTTTTTATTTCAAGCAGATCAGGCAGGATGAAGCATCTAGATTATTTAATGTTTATTTCCCTTATTAAAGGGCACTTATATGTTTTATATTATGCCTCTGCTTTTGGATTTATGATTGAAAATAGAGTTATTGTAAAAATCTAATTCTCTTGGGAGCATTATTTTCCTAAATTATATTTCATGGCAATTTTGTGATACATTTTTGTCTTTGGGTGTTGTTTTTTTCCAGGCATAGTTCTCTTAGTTCTGTTATTGAAGTGTGGTCATAAAACCCCAATGTTGAAAATTTGTGACAGGAGATAATGGATGCCTATTAATATGTGTTTGAAATCTCTTTTCAGGACATTTAAGCGGTCGCCATGAATCTCATAGAACTCTTACATCATGCCCCCTCTTTCACAACACAACTGCAGAAGAATGCAAAGTAAGTTTCAAATAACTTTACTAGAACACTTAGGGATGTTTCTGTGGCCAAGTTAGCTCAAAGATACTCAGTATATAACATTCTCTTTTTAAAATTTTTTTTTCACCTGAACTCTGACATCTGTGATGGGATGATTAGGCTTTTCACTTATCACTTAGAAGACTTGAATGCGATTCTATTGGGGGGGGGGGGGGGGAGGAAGGGGAAAGCCTGCATCTTTCTGCTGGGATCCGATCCTCTCAGCAGGGGCTGGCACTGACTGGCAGGGTCAAAGTAGCCCATCTCTTATGACGATACAGTATTGCAAAGGACATAAAACTAAAAAATAAAACTAAGAAAGTTAAATGAACAAAATGAGATGTTTTAATTTCTCCTTCAGAGCTCTTATTTGTGGAGGTAGTTTTTATCTTGCCACTTTTCGTGTTCGCATGTTAGATACTGAATGTAAAAGTGCTAAGATGAAACTGCTGCTACTTCTTCATTGGATTTATAAAATATGCCTTTTTTCTTCTTCAAAGAATCGCTTTGAGAACAGACTGAAGCACGTAGAGGAGAGGAAGAAAGTGGTTGCAGAACTAAAGGATAGGCGAGGTCTGAGACATCAGGTAAAAATTTGTTTTGTAAACGAGTCTCATTTCTTTTCTTTGATCATGTCCTCTGTGTCCATGTCTTCGAAAAAGACTTGAAATGCTCTTATGTTGTCTTTGTAGTGACTATTGAGCCTTCTTTTCTACACTTAGTTATTGTTAACAACCAAAGCAAAAGCAGCGGATATGAATCTTAAACGATAAGAGAGAAGATCAATAATTTGTGAAATCCAGTATTTGTTGAATGTTTGTAATAATTTAACATTTTGTTTTGCACCTTGTCCAAGAAGCTTCTTGTTCTTTTCATCATCAAAGATTTTAAAAACACTTTGCATTGGCACACCAGTGCACACAAACAATGACATGACTAAACTAGGTTTTGTAAGTTAATGTTACAACATAAACTGATCATTGCAGAAAGTGATAGTGCGCAAACAAAACGTGAGGATGAGGAAATGATAGGATGGATCTGAGAAAATGAGGCTTTTGATTTTATATGTTGCAATTTAGAATTGAAGAGGCTTTGTTTTTAGACGTAATGTTGACCCTCATGATTTTATTGTGACTCCCACAAGTTCTTTCTGAACCTAATGCTGTTACAAAAGTATTGTATTATCTTGATTCTTTTATATTTAGTTTCACTGATAAGATCAAGACAATGGCAAACTTTTTCATAGCGATGGATCCTTGCAATCGCTGCTGGTAGCTAAGCCTTGGCCAACGATAATTAATATTTTTTTCTCTAGAGAGATTTTTTAAAAGTAAATTTTGAGACAAAACAATGAAGTCCTTGACCCTACTTATTTCCTGCATTTTGCCATATTTTGTCCAGTTGTCCACCATGAAATTCACAAGATATAATTTTTTTTTTAGCAAAACATGATCATGAATTTGTTCTTTCTGCATCGATTTATTTCACTCTATAAAAATTGAAATCTTGCCATTGCTAAAAATGTCCATTTTAGGGTTGGCACCTCTGCTGCTGATTTTTTATATTTTAGATTAAGAATTTACTCTTGTTTTATGTCCTAAAGTTGTTTTAGAATTATGGATCACATTCAGAGAATTAGTACCAGTATATGGTTATGCCACTTTGTTTAAAAGGCATTATGATAGAATTCAGAAATCTTATATTCAATGTTGAACTTGGCTAAGCCAAATGAAAAACAACAACAAACCAACAAATAAATACTACATTTTAAAAATTGACATCAAATTTTAAACTAACTTTTTTTTTTTTTTCAACAATGACTCAATGTACATGTATTTTACGAGTCTTTTTCTATTTTCCAATGATAGATCTTGAGCGATACTCAAAAGGAGAAACGTGAAAGGATTATGAAAGCACGTACCAAAAAGCCTGCAATTACAGATGAATTGAAGGAAAAGCACAGAAAGCACAAGGAAGAATATGGCAATACGAGACAGCCTCTCATCACTGGGCTCACTTCAGATTATGACTACGAACTCTTCAAAGAGGCTCAGTCTCGGGCGTGTGAATTGCTGGTAAGCACTCAAATTTGACTCCAACTCTGGTCAGGTATTCTAAATGCACACTGATATGTCACTATGAAGAAACAATATATTTTTTGTTGTATTCAGGTTTTTATTGCACTACTAAGTTCAGGGTCTAACCCATTGTGGAAAAGTAAATTACTCAATCACTGCATTGCACTTTGCAGTCGTCTGGACTAGAGAGATCTTGGGACTGTATTGCATTCCTGCAGTATTGTCTGACCCAAATTACGGCTGCCCATTCGTAGGGTACAGAGCTAGGCTACCATGGCTCCGCAGGCAGTGAAAAATCAAGACACGCCCCAGATCGGCAATAACTACAACTACATGGTCACTGAAGTGCAAGGAAGTAAGATAGACCGGTTACAATTCTGAAAGAAGTATCTGTCAATATGCTCAAAAGGCTGGGTAAAGAGCCATATACTGTCAGAAACCTTGGGGTAAATAGGTATACCTAGCCTGTTGATAGAATCTGAACAATGGAATAAGAACAATTTTTTACAATTTTAGAGTTGTTTTTCTTTATTTGCGCTTCTCTGAGAGGCTTGATTAGAAAGCAATGGTAGAGATGCGAAAATGAGTCAGCAAAGGATTTTTAAACGTAAGGATAATCATAGACCATGTAGGCATGAAAGAAATTTGATTTGTTTTAATTGTTAGCAAATTTAGGGTCTGAAATCAGTTACAGGCTCTATAAAGTAAGCCGAACAAGCAAATACTTTATTTTTCTTTCATATACTTTTCCCTACATAGCACCAGCATGGAACAATATCTAAATCAAAATGTTTAAATGAGCTGCGAGATGCACATTTTAATATTGTTGCTGAAGCCTGTTGTTGCCTTTAGAAACACATGGAGGGAGAATAGTGTGTCAATGGCTTTGTGTTATAATTGTTAATACAAATTACAATTTTTGTTTTTGTTTTCTTCTTAAAAGTATTCTCATATTTCTCTTTAAGGAAATGCTAGTTTTCATAAATAGGATTCATGGAAATTGTACTTGCCCTTTCATACTCTTTTTAACATGCAAGGTGAGTATTGCCTAATTTTTTATTTAAATATCATTTCTTTTAGTCTGTGTTTAGATTAATATTAATTTTCAGTAAATTAGCATCATGTTCAGAAAACACATGTAATTATGTTTCTGACACTTATTTTGTTTTTCTTCTATGCAATCCTTGGATTGGAAGGTAAATATGAATATCATTGTGAATCATGTCTACATGTCTGTTACACATTGCTCATATTTTCTCATTATATCTCATACAACATCAGTCAAAGGTCTTATTGCATGAGAAATTCTTGCTCGGATGAGTTTGCCTGTGGTGCGCATTTCAAATTTATCATAATCTTTCTTTCTTTCTCCTTTTCTTCTTTTCTTGTAATCGCTAATGTTGTGTAGAAAGGATTGGGAATGTATTCCTTTTCCTTATGCCAACAGGAGCATCAGCTTACTCAGCATTTTGCTAAGTCAGACCTTCAGGAGTACCGTATCAAGAAATTAGAGATTGGCCGCTTCGAGATCAACACTTGGTATTCCTCACCATACCCAGAGGAATATGCAAGGCTGCCCAAAATCTACCTGTGTGAGTTCTGCTTGAAGTACATGAGGACAGCGACCATTCTCCGGAGGCACATGGTATGCTTACGTTACTACAGCTTTATGGCTGCATCTTTGCCTCAGAACTTACCGCCCAGTGGGTTGGGTTTTTTTAAAGTGGGTTTTACAGAAGCAAAAAAACTGTATACTATCTGTATCTGCAAGGTTCTGTTTTTCAAAAGATGTTTTCCTATTTTGATAACATTGTGTTGTTGCATTAGTTGTTGTAAGGTAGTAGTTTCCTTGTTGAGATTCATCATACTTGACCATAGATTCACAAGGTGGGCTTTTTAAGTAAAAAGTATCAGGTATTAATTACAATCACTGATAAAACCATTTTTGAGGCAATGACATAGTGTTGACACTGAGTATGGAGTATTTCCATATATTGGTCTGGTTTTTCTATGTTGGTGGCATTTTCTTTTTGTAATAAGATAGTGATTTTCTTCTTGCGATTCACCACTTTCAACTGGAAATTCACAATTATTGCTTCTTTACTTACGTCTTTTTGATGGTCAGAATAAGCAATTGTCTCTTCATCAAATTCCGTATTCTTCTTTGAGAAAATTTTGCCATGATGTGAACTATGTACAAAAACTACTTGATTTCCTTTAACTTTCAGGCAAAATGTCTTTGGCGCCACCCGCCAGGAGATGAGATCTATAGGAAAGGAAACATCTCCTTTTTTGAGGTTGATGGGAAAAAGAATAAGGTATAGTATAAAGTAAAAGTGTTTTTTGTTTTAGGCTTTTGGTTTTTGGTGGAAAGGGGAAGAGATATATTTTGAATTTAAAAGGAGAAAATATTGAGCAACTACGGATTTGATAGTGAGTGTATATATATATTTTATAGTCAGTGCATTAAGGTCATCCTCACCATCAATACTTTTCTTCCTTCATTACATAATGAAAAGTGAATTAAGCCCTTTCTGTCTTTAAAAAGCTCTCATATGTAACCCTAAGAGTGTTCTATCTTCAACATACCCTCCCCAAACAACATTTGTTCCATGAGGATTCCACTTTACTGCTTCTCTGGTGGTGTTACTTTTTGGTTTCCAAGGGCATGTCCAATCCAGCTCCATCTGCTCAGTTGTTTTTGAGACATGCTATTTTTTCATGTAATTTCTGTTGTTTTCTTAAATTCAGGTTCAGCATTTTAATTTACTGTCTGACCCCATATTGGTTGGTCTTGTCTACTGTCCTTGTGTTTGTGAAGATGTAATTTCTTTAAATCTTCAGTTATTTTCACAAAATCTTTGTGATATCCCTGCTATTTAAATTATTATTTTTTTTACGGGGAATTCAAGCTTGGACATGTTCCTAATGTATTTTATCGATTTATCTTTATCATTTCAGGTGTACTGTCAGAATTTATGTCTCTTGGCAAAATTGTTCCTGGACCACAAAACCTTGTACTTTGATGTGGAACCTTTCCTTTTTTATGTTATGACTGAGAATGATACCTGTGGATGTCACATTGTTGGTTACTTCTCAAAGGTATGTTACCCAAGAAAATAAGTTTACAATTGTCAATCTTTAAAAAAAAATTTTTAACAGTTGCGTAAACTGAAAGTGTTTAATGAGAAATTTGCGATAATCCTAACGATTTTGACACAAATCATCTATTTCATTCCATTTTCTATAAAGTGTTGCAACCTCAATAAATCATGGTGAATTTCCAAGATGATTTTGTAGAATTAAAATTGTGGGATTTTTTTTTATAATGGAAATTATGTATGATATGGATGACACCGTACTCACTTTAATGCTCAGATAGTGAAATAAAGACTTTGAAAACTTGCTAAATTGTGAAGCATATTTATTTAAAGGACAATGAATTCAACTTAAGCGTAAAGCAAAATGAGATGGTTTAACTGTTCAAATGGGAATGGTAATCAATGCAAACTAAGGATATGTCTGTGTTAACGTTAAGGGGTTATATGAAAGCAGTTAGAAATACTTTGGTTGATTCTAATTTTTTTATGTTTTGACATGTTTGTATCATTGATTAATATGTTATTTTTCTCCCTCTTGTATCTATAGGAAAAGAACTCATTCTTGAACTACAACGTGTCCTGCATTTTAACATTGCCACAGTACATGAGACAGGGCTTTGGAAAAATGTTGATAGACTTCAGTAAGTACAAGCGCTCACTGCTTGTTTGAGCTCATGTGGGACATTGGATTCTTTTTTAGAATGTTTTCTTTCTTTTTGGCATCAATGACGTAGAATAGTGAGTGTACCATTCATGCTACGAGTGTCAAGATTTCGCTGGTTGTTTTGCAAAGGGGCGAATATCATGAAGAGCATTATGGGCTATTTGCCCCTATGTTATTTCACCAGCAATTTATTCACTGTGTTGCGCAATGGAAGAAATGGATTAGGCTAGCTCCATTGATTGAAATATCTTGCAGCAGCTGCTTTTCAGGCACTATAGCATAACTAATCCTCTGAATAATTTGGTATTGCTGGGGTAGTAATGATTGTAAAGCGCATAGAGCCAGTGATTGGGATATGCGCTATATAAATGCAATCCATTATTATTATTAATCCAAAGCTATGATATGTGTTTCCAAAGAACCCCATGAACTTATCTAATAAAATCATGGCAGGTTTCTTCTTTGAGAATGAAGAAGAAAGAACTAAACAACATTTTAATGTATAGGCTAATGTGGTTAGCCATTATTATCTCATGGATGGAGGAAACTTAGGAAATCAAAGATGCAGCCTCTTAAATGAGTGTGTGGTAAGGGGAATGAACTGAAGTACAAACTAAAACTATAACGGAAAACAACTCCTGCCTTCAGCATAATGATATGTCAAGGAAGACCTACAGTCGAACATGTCCAAGACGACTACTCATTGTCGAGAGAAAAGTGGTCGTCTTGGATAGGTCAAATAAATATGAAGCGAAAAAAACAACAACCTTTCCCCTCCCTCCCCTCAGATGAATATGAGGTAAGACAAAAAAAAACCCTTTCATTTCCAAGTGAGATGTTTTAAATACTTGGGTTCTTTTTTTTTTTTTTATACCTTTTGGAAAGAGGACCGGTTGCCTTGGCCTTTAGTTTTTGTTGTTGTTCAAAATGCATCAGATGAAAGAGTCCTATGAGGGGAACAAAGAAATTTAATGTGCTGTCGCCACTCAATGAACAAGCAACACCTCTGTGGCATGTCTGCTGTTATCGACTAGGTAAACAGAGGGACCACTGGCTTTGCCTTCATTTTGTGTTCGTCAGGAATTACACTGCATAGCGAATTATGGGAGGGGCTAATAACTACAGGTGAATGGATTAAGATTGTCGCTCGCCACACTCATCCGCAGCTAAAATTTGTTACCCAATGACCAAAACGGGTAAGCACTAAGCTTGCCAATGCTCAGCGCTGGTTAGCGAGTTTATAACTTGTAGGAGGGGCTAACACTGTGTAACGAAAATAGATGAAAAGAATGGTTACTGGCGGCTTGGACAAGGGCTCATCACTTGTCCACAGCGATAGACGCCCATGATTATGGCAACATGTTGGGTGAAAAGTGAATTGAGTGGTCGTCTTGGGCAGGTTTTTGTGGCTGTTGGTCAGTAAAATAGGGTGGTCGTGGTCATGTTGGACAGGTGGTCGTCTTGGACAGTGTAATTTTTTATAGAAAAACATCAAGGGGGGAAATAAGAAGTGGTCGTCTTGAACAGGTGGTCGCTAGAGCAGGTTTGACTGTACATGAACAAAACAATACTGTCACATATCTGTTATTTCTTAAAGTAATATATTCCTTTTCTCCCACAGGTTATCTGTTGAGTAAGAAGGAGGATAAAGTTGGTTCCCCTGAGCGCCCCCTGTCAGATCTGGGTCTACTTTCATACAGAAGTTACTGGAAAGATGTCCTCCTAGAATACCTGCACAAATACAAGGGCCAAGAAATATGTATTAAAGGTAAGAAGGGGATTACATTTTAAAAAAAACCCCAGGCATACATGTGGAAATGTTTTGTGAATAGTAGCAGCAATGTTTTAAATACCGATACATTTTTTTCACTATGGTGCTTCTTCCGTATCTTGCAGATACTGTGTGAAGAAAGTAATTTAGAATTCTGAATGCATGGCCAGCTCTCTGACTGGATGGGTCGCCCTAATGATAAAATTGCAGATCAAATTTTTATTTCAGCTGGTCAGATACTAGTATTTCATATGTAGTGTCTGGAGGCCGCCATTTACTTTGAAGCTCTAAGTAGACATCAGGAGATTGTTCTACCACTCTTATATGGAATATGGTAATTATTTACTGTATCTTAACTATTTCTATAACACATTGAATGACTTCTTTCAAATTTTGTGTGTATCTGTTTTCAGATGTTAGTCAAGAAACTGCAATCAATGCAAATGATATTGTTAGCACCCTCCAAGCATTGGGAATGCTGAAATACTGGAAAGGAAAGCATCTAGTTCTCAAAAAGCAGGTGAGTCCTGGCTAGTTGATGTGACACCAAAAAATCCTATTTTATCCACAATCATCACACTTTTCTAGTATGTATTGCTGTCTTTTCTGTGGACTATTATGGTATAAATAAAAATTTATTAGCCAACAGAAAGTTCATTCCCAAACCTAGATCTTGTTTCATTTCTCATGTTAATGTCAATCACTGTCATAATATGAGAAGAAATACCATAAATTCAGACGCTCTTCAAAATTAGGGAAGGGAAAATAGGGTCATATACTTCTCTGCTGATAGGGAAATTTTAACTATTATTTTGCTCTTGAGCCCGAACCTTCTATATATTATATGTACCTTTCAGGTTTTGTTTGGTTTGGTTAAAGATTTTACGTCCCTTGCAGCACAGTAAGGTCATGTAAGAGACGGGCTGCTTCGACCCTGCCTGTCGGGGCCAACCAGGGCTGAGAGGGAAAAATCCCATCAGAAGGAAACGCAGGTCGTCTGTGACCGGGAATCAAACTTAGGCCTTCCGCATGACAGGCGGAGATCCTAACCACTATACCGCAGCGCTGGTACATTTCAGGGTGAATTGCTCTCGAAAAAGTTTTAAATAGAGAAATATAATGTTTAAAGCTGCCAAGTGGTAAATGTGGCATTGTGGCAGCAAATTGCAATATTTTCTATTGTCATCGTTCCCTTATTCTGATCAGTGTTTTTATTTGTTTCAATTATTTGCAAGAGAAAGATAGTAACAAAAACTATGTGTTTCAGGAACTAATTGATGAGTTTTTGGAAAAGAAAGCAAGCCGCGCGCCTGAATTTGCAAACAAGGCAATTGACCCTACATGCTTGAAGTGGGTCCCTCAAGGCAAGAGGGGATCTCCTTGATGAACATCTTGAGAACGAGGAGGACCAGATGCTGTGTTTCTTGCTAGAAAAACAAAGTCCAAGTTCAGGATGAGTATAAAGCATGAGGTTGAACAATACAAACTTTGTGACTTGTTAGTATGTTAAGAACAAACATTTCGGCAGCTTCTTTTGATAACACTTGCAGTCAATTGCTAGAGTCATGTACATGCATTTTGTGAAATCTCAACAAAGACATCCCCTTTTTTCCAAGTTGACAGATTTTTTGTTTGTACAAGTGGAATGGATATTTTTTCCTATGTAAAATTAATTTGATACCATTCATATTTGTTTTCTCTGTGCTCTTTTTTTCTTTGTGAATTAAAACATTTGGTGTGGAAAATTGGTTGCTGTCTTCAAAGGCTCGGGCACAATGATATTGTGATGTTATTTCAAGGGCATTGTTTCATGTGTTGTTTTATTCATCAAAGGTCTCTTGTTGCTCCATCAATATTTGTTCAACCCACGCACTCCATTCCATATAACTTATAATTGTCATGGTCAGTGCCCTCGTCATACCTCCTTAGTATGAAATATCTATTTTTAAGGTTGATTTGGTTGTTTACACACCATCGGTATCATCATGAAATGATTTACATCAGGACTAGAAAGTATTTTTTACAAATCTCAAAACGCTTCCTTTGTATGATGCATGTCTGGCTTTCATTTTTAGTGAATGAAAATGTATGAATGTTGATAGTGATTATCAAAGTAAGTTCAAACCATGGAATGAAGTAGCTCATCAGAGGTTGACATTTGTGTGGACAGAATTTAGTCAATATGCACATGGCAAGTATTGCAGCAAACAATTTTTTAAGTTTTTTTCATGTCTGGAAGAATATTTACTCTGAAATATCTAAGTATTGTGTTATTTAAATGAAAAGTATCACAAAAAAGCTTGAAAGAGCTCTCTTTCAAAAGAAATATTTCTTCTTTTTTTGTTTATCTGCATGAACAAATATAACACTGTACTTTCTAATTCATGTGCACACAGGAAGGTATAATATCACCTTATCCTCTTACGCGCTAGGCACAGAAAGATATCGAAGTTGAAGCTGAAATAAGAGCCATTTGTTTGTAAGGAACTTAACTGCTATTTTTCCATGAGCATGATCTCCAGACATGAATTTTTTGTACATTGACAGATACGAGAACCAATGTATTTGTTTGTGTGTGAAGAAACCATCTGAAGTCCAAATGAGGATGTAAGAAGTTGATGCATGAATATTTATGGCCGGCATGAGCTGTCATTCTATCTTTTATCTGTCCTCAACGAAGTAAGTCAATTTGACCTATGTGTTCTTTTGTATTGAGAGCTCAATCTTGTTTTCTCAAACCCTGTCGCACAAATAGATTCCTAAAAAAAAAGTGTTGGGAGTAACTTCATTGTGTTTCAGTCAAGATTTTTGTACTGGTATTTGATTTATATTCTGTGCTTCTTATATTATAAGTGAATACTTTTACAAGCTGACCTGACCATTACCATCTCTGAAGAAAAGTGGTGGATGTGATCAGACAGGGACTATGAAGAGTAACGTTTGATTATGTTCCAAAACCCTAAATGCATGGGCTCAAGCAGTAAAATACACCTGAATACTTTAGATGTTTAAAACTAAGAATTTAAGACCCCATGACAGCTACAGCTAAAAAAATATGAATTCTCAATGGGCAAGTTATTTGAATACAAAAGTAATTCCTTATTGACCAAATTTTTTTTTGGGGGGGGGGGGGGGGGGGGG
>JAUKPP010250447.1:0-12751 GCA_032273245.1 Phyllaplysia taylori
ATGTCTTTGTAAAGCGCATTGAGCATTGATGTATATGGAAATGCGCTATATAAATGCCATATATTATTATTATTATTGTAACATTATTGTTTACCCTCAGGGCGGCTTAGAGTTCTTCAGATTGGTAAACCAACAGTTATCCGGATTCAGAAATTTGATGATCTCAGGCTATAACACGAATTTTGATAGTTTTTTCCTATCAAACGTACACTAGTGATAACAATTTGAAATAGGCCTACCGCTAAGCTAGTTCAAACACCATATTGAAAACTGTGTTCTCATAGGAACCTCAAAGTTCACACAGTGGAATATATTCAAACATCACTTAGAAATTTCATTTAATCACATTTACCACAGAGCTTGTCAAGTTTCTGTTGGGTTTGAGTCTGTTATTGGAAGCTGGATCTGCTAGTGACCCTTTACATTTTGGTATCCTTTTTAAGAAAACAAAACCTTGAATCATGGATATTTGAAATTATAAAGGAAAACAGTGTGCAGGGTATTTTTCAGGGTACACATTGGGACCGCCAGCTTTAGCTGCACAACTGTGAGCTCTTGTGTTGTTGGAGCACTCAGAAAAGAAAGAAAGAAAGAAAAGTCATCTTTATTTATCCCCGTGGGGAAATTCCTTTTGCAATGGTGTACAAACACATTCATATTCATGCAAGCAATAATACATACATGTAATAACAAATATGGACATAGATAACGCCATTCATTCAAATTATGCATATACACACACCATTGCCGGTCGCCACAGTGCAGAAAGGGCATGAGTGGCTCTTCCATCAAGGGGTTGATTTTAGCTATATGAATAGACTCAAACCTAGGAGAATTCTTGTGCAACCTTTTGGCTGTCTTTGATTCATTTAATTTTCCACATTGGCAGAGATGTGTTTATTGTTGTACAACAAACATTACAGATATATACATGGTAGTTCAATGACTGTGTAGGGATCAAAGTAGCCAACTTTCAAATTGTGTCAATACCATTGCAATATGTGCTGGTAAAATTATGTGCATTTACAATAACACTGTGAAAGCCAGATGGCATATATATAAGGATGTCCATAACCAAATGTTTTCCATGTAGGTATAAATAAACCACATTGTATTAGGTACAAATGTAAGAAGTTGTCATCCATGTGTGAATGGAGTCCTGGAGTTGGCTACTTTGTAATATACCTTACATCAACAAGAACCACATACATCTTCAAGGGGGTTGTAAAAAGTGTTGTTTTTTTCCTTTCCAGGTTTCACCGCAAGTGACCTGATAACTATGGTGAAGGCGGCAGCGATGCAGGCAGTGAAAGCCGTCATGAACGCAGATCACTTCAGGAAGGTGCTGGTGACGCAACGGCCTAATGGAAGGTTTAAGGTAACAAATTCTCATATTGAATTATGCTTATTGTATACTGATCATTGTATTTTTTTGCCATTTCAAGGTCAGACTTGGTTAGTTTTGAGTTGCATTTATAAAGGTACCAGACATGTTGTCTGTTTTTGGCATATTAGCTTGCAAGTTGCTGTTGGAAATGCATGTAATTTTCTGCTTTCATAAACATGACTAGAATTCGATCAAACCTGAGTACGATAATCACAAAACAGAAACACTTTCAAAATTTTTGGTTTGGCCTAGCACTGATTATGTGATCACACTTGTGTATTGGTTAGAATCTTTGCCTATCATGCAGAGGACAGGAGTTCGCTTCCAATGCTGGCGAACATCACTGTCCCTCTACTGGAATGTTGTGGTCCTCTCGGCCTGGTTGGCCCTAACAGGTCAAAGTAACCTGCTAGATGACTTTACATTGTCACAAGGGGTGTAGAACCAAAACCTGCCTGAACTATACTGAGCATCAAAAGTAACGGGACACTTTTGGATCAACGATAAAGTCCCGATAATTGTGAAGAAATCTCTTGTGTTTGGTATCAAATTGAAGGAAATGTATTAAGGAATCTGAAAAATAGAAATATTAAAGTGGAATTCAATAGCCAACAGCCGTGAATAAAAAGAGTAAAAAATCAATCTTACAAACCTTGACCTTTTCTAAGGTATTGAAAGCACAGTTCGACGGCAGAAAGGTAGAGCAGGAAGCAAATTAAGGCGCTGGAAGAAGCAAACAAGGTTCAGATAAAACAGTCAGCAATATCAAAGATATCCATTTTTATGCACCCATGTGATGAAAGTCGATTCAAGGAATACCACCAGGTTGAGGTTCAGTACAACTTGTGCGTGGCATAAGATTGATGGTTTCGGCTACTCATGGATGAAAGAAAAGTTCAAAGTGCCATTTGCGGATGGTGGATTCGAATCTGATGACGAGATGCCCCATGGTACAATTAAAAGTGTGTGCTTCAGGCAAATCGTTTTGGAAGTGGACTGTCATGGTATGGGCAGGCTTAGTACTAACCACAGAAAACTCTGTGACTGTCGTCGACGGTAGCTTAAAGGAGAAGACTCACATCGACACCATCTTACCAGAGCATGCCGTGCCCATCACCAACATTCACAGAAAACTTGAGTTACTGCTACATGACAATTCAAGGCCACATTCAACCATTCTCACCCAGAACTTCCTCCAGACTCAACGATTCAGTGTTTTGGAGTGGCCTTCTCTATCACCCAATCTTTCGAGCACATGTGGGGCAAACTGGGTCGTCGCGTGAATAGTAGGAGAGGACGGATTCGAACCATGCGAGAACTGGAATATTATGCCCTAAAAGAATAGTATGGGGCCATACCCCAATAGTTCTTCACAAAATTGACTCGTTTGCGCAGTTGCTTTACGGAATGCGTAGCAATTGTTGGAGCCATACACGATACTGACAGTTGTCACACAGACCAGCAAATGCTTAGATTCTCTTCTTTTTATCCCCTTTTTTTAAAACTTTTTGTTTGAGCGCATAAAAAGGGACACCTTTCATCTTTCTCTTTGGTTATTCTGAACCTTGATTACTTCTTCCAACGCTTTAATTTGTTTCCAATTCTTCATTTCCGCATTTGAGCTGTGCTTTCAGTACCTTTGAAATGGACATCAAAATTTGTACGGTTGATTTTTTTACTCTTTTTATTCATGGCTTTTGGCTGTTACCAAAAGTGTTGAATTTGCTACTTTTAGATTCCTTAAAAAAGTATGTATGGCCATGAGCTGGTTCATGTGACTTGTAATTGTCTCACTGACATGATTGGAAGTCCGGGTCAGGAGCTTTGAAAACCCTCAGGGAAAAAATTCCATCTATTTACGGTACTTTTCTGATCACATGATAATGCGAAGTATTTTCTTCAACAGGAGGTGTCTTTATTATCTGATGAGGAGCAACAGGAAGCGCAACTACTGGAAGTGGAGCGACAGGTTATGCAACATCTGGCAGCGCAGCAACAGGATTTGCAAGGAAATGGTCGGGCAGGCACTGGAATTTTAAGAGTCTCAGGCCTACGACAAACAGAAAAATTTGTCTCTTGTAATCCAGATGATAAAGGAGCAATGAAGATGAATTGGCAGGATATTCCAGCCGAGCAGTTGTGGGTCAACCCTGAGATACCCAAAGAGGTTCTGCTAGCGGTTCGCCAAGACTCAAGTCCATCATTGAATGACGAGGTTGTTGCTAAAATGAACCAGTTTGTGGATGAGAATGGGGGATAGTTTTTTTTTACTTTTTTGTTGAGGCTGAAAAGTATAGCACAAGTTTTTTCATACTGAATGTCCCAGTTGTGTCATTGGAAAGGACTTAGATGTAGTGAATGATTTTGTTGTACTGATAAATTTTGTGTAAGGTTGGAACAGTTGTAGACCTATATTTTACTTCTATATGAGGTGGGCACACTTGTATACGTTACTGATATGTACTGTGGGATTATTTTGTATTTGTTACTTTTATGTGAAGTGGGAACAGTTGTATACTTTACTTTTTGTAAGGTGAGAACAGTTGTATACATTGCTTCTATGTAATGTGGGGACAGTTGTATACACTAGTTCTATGTAAGGTGGGAGCTCTTGCAAACATTAAGGTGGGAGCTCTTGTATTCGTTGCTCTATGTAAAGTGGGGACACTTATTGTGTATACATGTATCAGAATGCTCAAGGAAATGCGGGAAATTCATTATAATTGCAACTCATATAATTTTTACATTTCAGTGAATGAATGGAAGGTGTGAGAGATTTTATGCAAACAAATTAAGACAAAATAGGGCCCTACACTAATTTTCTTGAAGTACTGATGTTTTTATCCCTGTGTAATTTTTTTTCTATTTTATGTGTAGCTTACATTGCAATCAAGCTGTGGTGGCCTTCAACGGTTTTCTATTGTCTCCGGCTGCTTTATATTTCATTGGTTTGGTATGGCTTTTAGTTTTATGTCTCTTACAACACTGTGAGGTCTGAGTTGCCTATGTGTGCATGGTAGTCCTTAGTATCACAGCGCTGTGTGAATGAGTTGCCTGACCATGTATGGTAGTCCTTAATATCACAGTGCTGTATGTAAGAGTTGCCTGTCTATGTATGGTAGTCCTTAGTATCACAGTGCTGTATGTAAGAGTTGCCTGTCTATGTATGGTAGTCCTTAGTATCACAATGCTGTATGTAAGAGTTGCCTGTCTATGTATGGTAGTCCTTGGTATCACAGTGCTGTATGTAAGAGTTGCCTGTCTATGTATGGTAGTCCTTAGTATCACAGTGAGTGCTGTGTGTAAGAGTTGCCTGTCTATGTATGGTAGTCCTTAGTATTGCAATGCTGTGTGTAAGAGTTGCCTGTCTATGCATGGTAGTCCTTATTATCACAGTGCTGTGTGTAAGAGTTACTTGTCTTGCATGGTAGTCCTTAGTATCACAGTGCTGTGTGTAAGAGTTGCCTGTCTATGTATGGTAGTCCTTAGTATCACAGTGCTGTGTGTAAGAGTTACCTGTCTTGCATGGTAGTCCTTAGTATCACAGTGCTGTGTGTAAGAGTTGCCTGACCATGTATGGTAGTCCCAGTCATGTATTGGTGAATATTTTCTAGTTCATGTGAGTCCATACATGTTTTATCTTTTATACCATCATAGTATTATGTGTTGTAGCCTACACAATTAATGTAGGATAAGTGTTTTTTTTATCTCTTTGAAAGAGTTTTTTATGCATGTAGAGCAAGATGGTTAGCATGGTTTTGCCCTTGCCAAATCTTACTTCCCCCACCTCACCTGCATGCGTTACAGGTACTGAGGGTTAGAAACAGCAGACTTGGGAGGGGGGGGGGGAAGAACCAGGGATCTGCAATCTCAAAGGTGTATCCTGATGTCACGATTGTTTCGTTGAGTTAAAGAAAACCCTGAGGATTTAATCTCTGAAAATATATACTTTGAAATATCACTTGCAGAGTGGCAAATTTCTTGGTTTTTTTTTTTTTAGCTGACTGCTTCCGTATTGGACAAATATGGCATATAGCTCCTTTATACAGCAAACTTTTCACTATGTGGTTTCTGATTTAATACAGACAAGTTCTTAATCTTCTTTATTTTATATTATGCAATACCATTGAATGTGCAATGCATTTTTAACAAATCTTTTGATCTCCTTTTACTTGCCAGTATACAATACAATGTATATTATTTGTACCGTTACAATATAGCGTCAGAGATGTATTAGAAGTCTTTACATTTAGTGTACCTATGGGAAAGAAATGTGAGATGCAAGCCTGAAACTTCCTGTATGCAGCCTTGCAGTCTTGTGTTTATACCTTAGTTTATGCCCAAGTTTTTGGGTGTATCCAGAGAGCCACTTTCAGAGTTGTGCAATTTTCTACCTCAGATATATATTTTTTTTTCCAAAGCTGACATTTTGTCATTTCATTCACCTCACGTTGTTCACCAAACTTTGGAAGGTTGCACCTTTTGTGTTGGATGTCGGTAGTGATATAGTCTGTATTGCACACATGACAATGCTTCTTTGGGGTGAAAATATGATGTTACATGTAATTTTACAATGATGAATAAATAAAAAAAAATTTTTAGCAAGTGTCATTTGACTCTAACCAGAAATTTTCCTTTAAAAAAAGAAGAAATTTTATTCAATATTGTAAAATTGCATGCACTATCATATTTTGACCCCAAAGAAGCATTGTCATGTGTGCAATACAGACTATGTCATTGCTGGAGCTCTGTTGCATTTGTATTAGCGTCAGAGGTTGATATTCCTCAGTTGCGTTTTTAAGAAACAGAAATGTCTAGTTTGCACTCTCAAACTTTTCAGCATAATACATGTACATGTACAACAGGGAATCTATTCAACACTGCAAAAATATGTGGTGATACCACTTCATTCATTGTTTGACTTCTTGAACACAACTTGACTTGCCATAATTACAATACTTGTGTTGTGTCTTAACCACACTGCCTCTGAATTCTTAATCAAGTTTGTGAGAGCAGCTGACAAAATGACTTATTTCTTACATTTTAGTCAAACCACAAACACTGTATATTACAGATTATTCACTCTTTTCTTTACTAAACAGAAGAGTGAATAATCTGTTTACCTCTACATGTATTAAAGAGTGTCCACAGCAACATCTGGCGTTGGCTGTTTGTGGATAGTAAATTAGAGCTGGATATAAAGTGCAAAAAAATCATTGTTTTTTTTAGTAAGAACTATTTTAACTTTTTCTTCAACTTCATAATAATCAAATAAAGTCCTCCCCCCCCAGTGGTTCCAACATCATACACTCCAGTAATTTAAAAAAATTCTCCCAAAGTTGTTTTCCGTTCCGGGTAGCCCAAGATGGGTTAAGTTTTTCTTCCTTTTATAGTTTAGCACAGGACTAAAATACATCATGTAGTGTCAAAGTAAAGAAAATAGGAACACGAATTTTCGTCCCCCACTAAAAGCACGAGGTGTCGCTGTAAGTTTCCGGTGACAGTTTTTCGGTGAGTGAATCCTCTATAAGAATACAGTGTCTGTAGTCATAGGGAGATATCGTGCACACATCAAAGTCAAATTAAGAGGCTTTTCCAGCCCTGCAAGTTGTTGAAGAAATTTAATTTACATGTATTTGTTGAAATGTTTCTGAGGAAAGGGAGATAAAAGGTTCTTAACTTAAATATGCAAGCTTCTCGGCAACCGGCCAAATGTTTTGAATTTCATGTTAGAATCCAACAAATGAAATAAAAATTATCAACGGGAAGAAAATAGCATACGTTCAAAATCAGTAATTTTCCTCCTCAAATCAATATCAATATACATGTATATCCAATAATCTCTGTTAAAAGATTGCGAGCGGTGCCGGTAAGTAATTTTGTCAGCTCCTCTCACATTTTGTTATCCGTGATCAATTTGATGTCTTTCTCCACAACTGCTGCAAAAATGGTCTCAAACTCAAAGGCTGAGTAAGGTGCAAAATATCAGTGGGCAGACGAGAACTGTCTTTCTTGTATGAAGAAACCAATGTTTTACCCGGTAATAAATTTCTATTTTGATGTTGTATACACTTTGTTGGTTTTCCTTGTTTATTTTGCTTTGCAAATGAGGTTTTGGTTTGGTTACCAGTTTCACGTCCCCTGTAACAGTGTAAGGTCATTTAAGAGGTGGGCGATGTCGACCCTGCCCATCAGGGCTGACCTGGACTGAGAGTGCGAGGGAAAAAATCCCAGCATAAAAAAGCAGATAAATCCGCAACCGGGATCGAACTTGGGTCTTCCGCATGACAGAATTGTATTTTAATCCTAAAGTGGAAAAGAAACTTTGCACCGTCAATTTTATTTTTGACACTGGCATCTTGTGTGTTATGGTTGGGCTCTTTGCATATCATGCAGAGGACCTGAGGGGGCGTCGATGGCCGAGCGGTAGTGCGCCCGCCTACTGACGGGAAGGTCCCGTGTTCGAATCCGGGTAGGATCCCCGGGATTTTTTCGGAGTTTTAATGGCTCTGACCCCCGTCCTAATCGGAGATGGACGTAAACTTCAGAGGTCCCGCCTCGTAAATGGCCTTGTTGCATGGGGCGTTAAACCAAAACCAGAAGAAGAGGAGCTGAATTAGATCCCAAGTGTGGAATGAGCATCTCTGAGTTTTTCTGCTGGAATTGGAGTTCATCCCTCTCATCTCAGCCATTCTCAGCCTCTGTTGGCCCCAGCATTCAGGGTCCAAGTACCCTGTCTCTTAAATGACCGTACAGTGTTGCAAGGGACATAAATATGGGAACCAAACCAAACCTTATTCACAGGTATGCCCTATTTATCTGAATCTCCTTATCAAATTGTAGCGTGATGGTCAACTCAGTCACCAGACATCCATGCTTACAGTGAAACAGTTGTCTTGTTGTCTTGAACACATTGTCCATCTTTAAAGCTGTCTTTTTTTTCCTTTTTTGGGTGTGTGGTTGGGCAACTCTATAAAAAAATATAATAAAATCTTAGCGCCAAAGGAACTGGTAGGATAATATGTATTTTCCTCTATTTGAATTTGAAAAAAACAACATCACGGGCTCGCAGCTCACGTACCTAAGTACGTGTAATACATTTTGGTGGAAAACACTTTATTCATTGTATTCCAAGGCACTACATGTAGTAAGGAGTGCATGTTTTGTAAAAATCTCAGTCCAGCGATTAATATAAAATCAACAGAGATAAAGTTAAATGTAAAGTTAAGAAAATCAAGTTCCGATAGTTGAGCTGCTACCCAGAAATATGTTTTCATCTGATACTCAACTGATACGAACAAGTCTACTTGGACAAAATGTGAATCACAACTCGTTTCGACTGGCTAGGTGACCTTTGTCTTGTTTACATCTCTTGGCACTACTGATGGTTCAATTAAAGGATTTGGTTTAAGGCCCCCTGCAACACTAAGGCCATTCTTGAGGCAGGGTCTTTGAAATTTAGGCCTGTTCGTTTATTGCTGACAGAACCATGAAAATTCCCCTGTGGAACCTCAGGTTTTGAATCTGGTGACCTCCGCATTTGTTAGTGGGTGTTTAATTGCTTGACCACAGATTGACATGATACTATTTTAAATTTTTGTGGTCTTGAAAAAAAGTTCAAGAATTTGGTGGGGACCCTGTTTACATGTACATGTATAATAATAATACACGTAAGAAGATAATTTAAGAAGTAGATTTTGACAAGAAGAGAAAGAGCAGATGCGACAACCAGGGCACCTCGCCGATCCTGGAGTTTAGGATCAGACGAAATCTCGCAATGACAAGGGAAACAACTGTGACAAATATTATAAAGAACCATTTATATTTATTGATTACTTCCCTTTGATCGTATCGGCGTTTAATGAATCATTACGCCGATACGATCAAGGGGAAGTAATCATTAAATGATTGTTGGTATTTTTTGGTTCAACCGTCAACGGAACGCCCACCAGAGCACGTAATCTTACTACATGTACTACATTTTGTGCATCACGCACTAGCAGGTTATTGAAGAGGCAATTTTTCGTCCATATCCGATAAGAGTAGACTGGTGGCAGTTTGGTACATATGCATCATATTAAAACACACTGAAATGTACTATAATTTATAAATACATGTACATCAGAGGACGGAACGTCACCCTTACCTAACACTATCGCAAGTTTTTTTAGTAGCAAAAATCATTTACGATAGTCCTAGGGAACTTTGAAGAGAGGCTTGAACACTTATCATTATGCTTTTGGAATTTTCCAATTATCTTTACGTTATGCCAAGTTATGCCCTTTTTTTCCTACTGTACGTAATGTACAAGTAGGCCTACATGCGTTTGGTTTTGGAATAATGTCAGACTGTTTATAAAGTGGGCTGCTTCGACCCTGCCTTTTACTACTTTTAGTCTCATCTCAGGTTTGGGGGCTAGGGGCGGGGCAGGTAAATAGCCCTTTATTTGGTTACCAGTTTTACGTCCCATGAATGAATGAATTGTTTTTATTCAATATTCGTCCCACGTAACATTGTAAGGTCATTTAAGAGGGGCTAGATTGACCAGGGCTGAGAGGGAGGAATCCCAGGAGAAAAACTCAGATCGTTTGCACTTTGGATCGAACTCGGGTCTTCCGCGTGGCAGGCGACAGGACTAAGCATTACACCACAGACGCCTGTAAAAACTCCCTGTAGAAATGGAAAGTCCGGGTGTAGTTTTTTTAATTTCGAGACACACAGAACTTTTTCCAAGCTCAGAAACGGCGCTGTGGTGTAACGGTTAGACGCTTTGCCTGTCATGCGGAAGACCCGATTCGATCCCGGTCGCGGACGATCTGTTTTTTTTTCTGCTGGGAATATTTCTCTCTTAGCCCGCTTTGGCCCTGGCAGGCAGAGTTGAAACAGCACGTCTCTTAAATGATGTTAAAGTGTTTCAGGGAATGTAAAATTGGTAACCAAACCAAAGAAACCAAGCTTAGCTGCGTCTACGGTGTGGTGATAAAGATAGGCTCTTCGTCTGTCACGAAGAGCACGGGAGTTGGACTCTCACTTTGTTGTGCTACCATCTGTTTTTTTTATTATTATGATACATGTAGTTTTACGGCGGCTGCATTACGGTAACGTCATTAAGCCGACAGGATGCATCTCGGTCCCTCTGTTTAGAAAGCTGATGTTATTGTGTTCTCTCACTCGGCCCAGGCAAGGTCCAAGTAGGCCTGGAGCGCCTCTATCAAAATAATAGACTGTAAAGCGCATAGCGCCTAATTTGAGAGGCCTGTCTAAGACGACCACCCTGTATCGAGAAAATAAGTGATTGTTTTTAGACAGGTGGTCGTTTTGAAGAGGGAAAATAAATAGAACAAATTGGTTACCAGTTTTACGTCCCTTGCAACACTGAAAGGTCACACCGGGCTGAGCGGAACGAATCCCAGCAGAAAATCGAGATCGTCTGAATGTGGGGTCGACTTCGAGTCTCGCATGATGGGCGGAGAGCCTAGACTCTAGACTCTAGACATACACCACAGACACCGGTACAATGCCTTGGGTCTGCGCTTCCCAGTAAGTACCCCCCTGAATAATCTTAAGGGAGCAAATTCACAGCCATCGTGTCAAGTCCCCTTGACTTTAGAGGAAAATGAGAGGCGAGGGACAAGGAGATGTTTTCGCTACCGTAGCTTACATTTCTGTAGAATTAAACCCACAGAATTGATATTACATGTACATCTATTATTCTATTCTGTGGTTAAACCTCCCTAAGACGACCTTCCAATGTCGAAAAGGAAAGCGGTCGTTAAAGACAGGATGCCGTCTCGTCTTAGAGAGGCACAATATAAATAAATAATGTAATTTGGGTGTCGATGGAAAGTGGTCGATTCTACAAATGGTCGTCTTATACAGGGAGTCGCCTGAGCAGGTTCAGCTGTATTTTCTTTTTTTTACGTGGCGGACAACTTGGACTCTGCCTGTCAGGAATAATCCGGGCAGAGAGAGGCAGAACACCAGAACAGGAGAGCGGAGATGCCCATCCAATATAGGGGTCGAACTTCATTCCTCTGCGTGGCAGACGAAGAGCCTATTGCTATACTAACCATTAATCCACAAAAGACGGTTTGAGAAAAAGAAAGAAAGAAAAAGATGAGAAATCGTAATCCCGGCATTGTTCACGGGCGGACCTGTTTTCTCTTTGAGCATATCTCTCTTTTCAAGTACATGTATCTCAGTAAATATAGTGAATAGTGGTAATGAAGTAGGCTTTCTCAGATTCATATGCATAGAAGTAGATGTGATATTTCATCAGAGTCTCAGGGTAGCCTAGCGGATCTCTCCCTTGACAGTGCGAGTTATCGGGTTTTATACCACATGACAAATCAATCGTTTTCCGTTGCCTTTTTTACATTAGCATATTCTATTACCTACAAGGGTGGCACAGTTAGCAAATAGTTTTAAAAGGAGAACAGTGGCATGCATAGTACATCTGTAGTGTAGATAAAATTTGTTAATAAAAATTGATTGCTGGAAATGAAGGTATTGGGCAAAGTATTAAGTAATTTACTTTAATAGAATTTGAGGAGGATTACTTCCCATTTGCTTACTACACTGTATTGATTACATCCCCTTATCAAGGACCGCGTCAGTAAATTGCCGTATGCAAGAAACTCTACACCTTGCATAACCACACAGGGGTGTAGAGATGCTACATTCACTAAACGAGTCGTAGGCTACTTGCACTGAGTCACACGAGCTTACAAAATCACTTGGAAGCGGGCAGTGTGAAAGAAATGAAGAAAATACGCAAGTATTTCAAGCAAGTCATGTACGCTGGGATAGATTGAGCTTTTCTACACCCCAGTGTGGTGACGCAGGGTGAAGATTTTCTTGCATATTATGACTACAGACCACGAGGGCTTGTTTTGACCTACTTCTCAGTTTGTCAAAACAGAGACGGTGCAATCCTTCTAAATCTTGGCGTAATGGAAAATCTAGGCCAAAGAATAAACGCTCGTCACCCGGGTGTCTGACAGGCCTCCGAGTGCTAAGAATAATAGGGAAACACGCTCTGCATTGTGAATGTATTACGTATTTCTAGTTTATTAAATCCCAGTTACGCACACCATGTATGTAGACATGTAGACCTATCACACCCTGAGTAAAAAATGCAAAACAATATAACCCGATCAATTATGATTGACATAGTACAAGCCAACACAACTCCAAACATATTAATTACAATACAATGTATGCAGAAGACTATTTGTGCGTGTAATTTTTCATAATTTTGTAGTTTTGAATCACAAATAAAGCAAAAAGCAAAACAACAGATCTAACTGCTTACAGAAAAGGCGTGAGCATCTTTCTTTATTAGTTGTTTGGAGGATATATTGG
>JAUKPP010250458.1:0-12750 GCA_032273245.1 Phyllaplysia taylori
CCATAGAGAGCCGTGAATGAAAGAAGAAGAAGAGTCGATGCCGTGTAAAGCCATAGAGAGCCGTGAATGAAAGAAGAGGAGGAAGAAGAAAAAGAAGAAGAAGAAAAAGAAGAAGAAGAGTCGATGCCGTGTACAGCCCTAGAGAGCCGTGAATGAGAGAAGAAGAAGAAGAGTCGATGCCGTGTAAAGCCCCAGAGAGCCGTGAATGAAAGAAGGAGAAGAGTCAATGCCGTGTGAAGCCATAGAGAGCCGTGAATGAAAGAAGAAGAAGAAGAGTCGATGCCGTGTAAAGCCAGACAGCCGTGAATGAAAGAAGAAGAAGAAGAAGAGCCGATGCCGTGTAAAGCCATAGACAGCCGTGAATGAGAGAAGAAGAAGAGTCGATGCAGTGTAAAGCCATAGAGAGCCGTGAATGAAATAAGAAGAAGAGTCACTGCCGTGTAAAGCTATAGAGAGCCGTGAATGAAAGAAGAAGAAGAGTCACTGCCGTATAAAGCCATAAAGAACCGTGAATGAAAGAAGAAAAAGAGTCGATGCCGCGTAAAGCCTCAAGTACTGTCCGGCCATAAATTTATCCGGATGCCAATGACAGTTATCTTAGCAAATCAACGCACAATATTTTTTTACAAATTCCGTAATTTTGCTGCGTTTTCCGTACTCCCGCAATCGGCCGTTAATTTCCGTAATGATTACGGAAAATCCGTAGAACTAGGCAGGTCTGTCACTGTAAGATCTTACCAGCACAACTTGCTCTAAAAAAAATTGTGACAATCTTTTTGCGAGTGTGGGAGACTGTCACAAAATTCATGGGCCTCATGCTAAAAACGTGAGAATAAGCAACTCTACATTTGACCTACATACTGGCTGTAGGGTTAGAATCTTCCATCATGCAAGAGACGGGTTACTTCAACCCTGACTGTCAGCGCTAACCTGAGACGAGAGGGACACTCTCTCCTAGCAGAAAACGGGAGATATACTCCATCGAACTGCTCGACATGGCCCTCAAACTTACGTCCTTTGCGTGGAAGGTGAAGAGCCATACCATTACACCAGAGGCAGCAGTTACAGAGGTGCTATGGGTTGTGGTTCTCTAAAATCTTGTTTTAATCACTTAAGCACAAGACAGATTAGCGGCAAAACAACTTACCTTCAAAACCTTTTCGATGTCATCAAGATGCCCGTCACTTTCTTCAACGATCTTTTTTGTTCTGTGAAAATATGAAAAACAAAAGATGCTCTTAATTTTATAAAAAGCAGTTGGTATAAGTTCTTTTCAAGTCAAGAAATGGTATGGCTAATTCAAATTTAAGAACACAACTTAAGATTCCAGCTCCCCAGAACATTTAGATAAACATGGCACCTGAGAGTAAAGAACACCCCACTTCGTCAAATTCATCTTAAGAGCGTAGTTCCTTACCAGCTTTTTAGAAACAACTGACATATGGCAAGACAAATGCAGAAATCTGGTAAGTCTCTTATATGGTTTGTTTTTTTATGGGCGCTACAACATTCTTCATAATCATAGTACAATACCACAATTTCATTAGTTGAATAAAAACTCCCATCTTTCCATTCCCCAAAACAAGAATAGAAATTTCCGGAGCTTTAAAAAAACACTCCAGGACTCAAGCTGACTGAAGGCTTTGGGTGAATTTCCCTGTAAGGACCATTATCAACTACCTCTTTCAACAAAACCTTAATAATTATTTATCATCATTGTGCTGATTTGACTCACTTGTATGTGATGACCTTGGTCTCTTTCAACAGGTTACGGAAGTCTGCTTTAGCATTTGTGAATTTTTCATGCATGTAGACTGTGAATTCCTTTTCTCTTTTCTGAGGAAGAAATATGTAAACGGTGACACAATTGTTCATGGCTCAAAAATAAGACTGGAAAGGTGTCTTTGGGTTGGAAAAGTACATTTTTAAAAACTCCAAGCCGTACATGGTTTCGCACCAAATTTGTCTGAAGCCATTTGACAGCGGAACAAATAACATTCTGTCATCAAGATTTTTATGAGCCTTTTTTATTTTTTCATGATTGCTGAGAAAAAAAAAAGGTGCTGTAGACTAAACATGTGTGACAAATGGCCCGGCAATGTCTGATAAGAAATTATCATCTAAAAAATTTTTCCCGCGTTGATTGTCTGCTGAGAATTTTAAGCCACTTAGAACATCATAAAGTCATTAGAGTACTGAAAAGTAGGTAGTGACGAGAAAGACTTTTGCAAAAATGAATAGGAGCAGATCACTCCAAAGCACACAACAATTACTGAATTGCCTGCTTCTTTATTGAGCATGTCAAAAGTAAAATGCACAGTACAAGTGGAACTTATGTAAAACTATTCAATATTTTCTATACATATGACCGTACATTTTCCAGGCAGGCAAGCCAGTTGTCAGCACTATTGCGTTTTGGTAGTATGGAAGAAGTTGGGAGAAGATACTTAAATTAAGCTGAGTTAAATTTTAATTACTTCCAAGTCAGCTCTCTTCATAGGCTCTCTATGTACATGTTTTAAAATTATAAAAGTAGGGACAATAGAAAAAAAAATTACTCAAGCTTATAGTGCCATTTTCTTGTCCAAACCATCGTGCTATGGGAGAGCTATTGACACAAACAAAATAAGAATCACAAGCATTGCTACGAATGCTATTTAACATTTAGCTGATGAGTATGAACTATTCCCAAATAAGTCAAATCTGGTATTTCACACACTATCTTAGATGACGTAGGAAGGGACTAAGTTCACACACAAAAACAAAAAAATATTATTCACTACTAGTTCTAAGTGCCTGACCCAATACCATGTCCTTAAATGAAATGTATTTCAAAAGAGGCAAATGCTATATTTTGATAAAAAAAATATAAAAAAAGATTTAAAAAGAGGTACAAATTGAAATGGCAACATACTCTGTCACTTGATGAGAACTTGGTGTAGCGTGGATCCTCTTTGATTTGCTTCCTAACTTCCTTCCATGTTGAGGTAAGAGAAATCTGAAAGGAGAGAGACACAAACAAGACACATATCCATTAGTAAATTTTCATTTATTAATCATCAATACAAATTCATTCAATCTAATGATGATTTAAGAGCTGAACTTGTACAAAAAAATAAAAAAAACAGTACTATTTACTGATTCTCAAAAAAAAAAAAAGGAAAAGAACAAAATCTACCCTTAAGGGAAAAATGACCTACCCCCTTTACATAAATTGAAAACTTACTTCAGTTTCATCCAGAAGAGAGTGAAACATAGCTCTGTTTCTCTTGAACAGTCCCTCAATGTGAGTCTCAAAGAGTTTCTCTTTCTCTTCCCTCTCCAGACTGTCAGTCATTTCCCATCTGTGATCTTTACGCAGCTGTTTTCGTGTGTCCCGCCATGTAACTTCTGAATTACGAACCTGTAAAGTCAAATGTACAAATGATAATTTCATTGACTGGGATGACCTTTTCGCCTCTCTCTAAATGTTTTCAGCACACAAAAAAAACTGGTATTTCAAAATCCGACTAGTGAGAGTGGCATTAAATTCATTTTGAAACAAGTATGAAATGGCTATTTGCCATGAGCTTGCTTTTTCTATTCTTTGTGAAGTAAAACCAGTTCCAGAGTACATAACAAACACACCTGCTTGTAACTGAGGTGAACCAGGACTGGGAAACTGTGGCTGAGCACACAAAGCCCACAAAAATTCACAGATATATCTTAATATCAAGCCACACTCCTGCAGAAGCTTTAAGTTTTCTTTGTATTGATGATCTCATTTCCCTAACACAAGCATGTATATATTTCTCAAACTGACTTACAAACAATATCAGAGCAAAGATGTATAAGATTGCTCTGCTGAAATTGTGAATATTGCAGTTTGCAGACCTGTGCTTGCCTAAAGCAGCTATCTGTGGAGTGGGCTAAAAAAATTACCTTGATCCGAGTTGACAACAGAAGGAAAAGCGCATGATTATAGATCACTCTAGACATAAGGATAACATTCAAGAACAGATGAACACAGCTGAGTACGGGCATCTATGCATACAACACATGTGGCCTTGAGCGTGTGTAGTATTGTGAAATATGTCCACTGATGTTTTCTCACATTTCCCTATCTTTCATGGAAACTTTGCATAAGAGCTTCTCAAACACTTTACTCAACGAAATTGGTGTGGGTGGGCTCTCGTGGTCTAGAGGTTACTGTGTTTGTCCCTCATGCATGTTGTCCCCAATCAATTTCTCCTTCTCCTCCCCTTTCTATGCCGTCTACTCTTTCAAATAATTGTCTGACTCTTCCTCTCATTCTCTTCCTTGTCTCCTCCTACTCATTGCTGTTCTTGTCGCCTGCCTTGCTTCTCTTCTTCCTTGTCTACTCTTTGCCTTTCGACCATACCCCTGATCTTAGGGTAGGTAAGATCATACACCTAGTCTTCCCGGATAGGACAAACAATTTCGGAGGCCCTGTGTGCATGTTGCGCACATTAAAGATCACTTGATGGTTGAAAATCGAAAAGAGTAGGCCTATGAGGCCGCCGCCCGGGCAAAATTCATCAATTCCAGCCCATATACTTTGGAATGGTTCATGGCGCCGAAATGACCTTATAGAGTCCATGAAGCCGTAAAACCCTAACGAACTAAACAATCAACAAAATTCCCATGCTTAAATACGACTAATGAGAATGGAGCAAATAACTCATGTATTGTTCATAACATTTTCCTAGAAGTGTAAAGGATAGAACTTTACTAACCAGATCAGCCAACAAAGCGTTAAAAGTTTGAATTGCTTCATCCTTCTTGTGCTGCTCTCTTTCCTTGTCTCTCTCCCTCAGCGAAGTTGACAAAGACTGCTTTACTTCCTCCTCTCTCTTTTTCAAGCTTGCTTCAATACGTTCCTGCTTTTCTCGTTCCTTTCTCTCTTCATCTTCAGATGTCGCCTGCTGAACACACAAGACCATGTTAGTGGTCACAATTTTAAGTTTTTGTCACGAACAGGTCACTTTTAATTTTTTTAAATAATTCCCCATAGCCAAATTGGGATACTTACTAAGAAACTAAGACACAAATTCTCTAAGACTGGCCTAAAAATTTATAAACAGTGGCCATGCAAGTCCAGTGCATTTTCAAAGCTGCCATGATTGTAAAATATTTGCATTCTTATAGAAACATTTGAACAAGGAAAGGATTATACCTATCAGAACATGTGCACAAAGAAAGATATTCTGTATATTATACCTTGAATAAGAACACAGAACAGCTCTTTTTCCCCTTTAGCCAATGATAAGGATTCCAATGTTTCGAATGGACAGCAAGAGAATAAGATGGCCGTTAACCACTTCATCCTTTGATTAGCTCAGGTTTCAAAGGAAAAGAGAAAGACAGGATAAGACAAAACACTTAAAATATAAAAGGGTGAATAAAACAACCCATCCCAAAAACAACTCCAAAACATATGGTTTTGAAAAAACAATTACCTCATCAAGTCCCTTGACATAGTCCTTGAACCAGTCTTCTCGGCGAGTGCTACTGTCTACAGCTTCGTATCGAGGATCACCATTAATCTTTTTCTTTACATCACTCCATCTTGAATTGCGGTCAATGCCAGCAGTTTCTTTCAGAAGTTTCAGAAAATCGGACTTCAGCTGAAACACAAAATATTCACATTGTAATCCACTGGAACAAAAGAACAATGTCAGTTCCAAATAATTTTTCTTTAAAAGTTAAAAGATTACCACTGAAAGCGGTAACCTCAATTAAGATGTGGGAAAAAGTGACAGGGAAAAGATGCATTCCAGTATTTCCCTGGTTAGGCCGATTTATATCAAGCTTCTTAAATCTTCCAATTATCCAGTAGACTACAAATATCCTCGTCCCTGAAATTTCATAGGAGGGAATTTGTTTTTTTCTTTCCATGGTAAAAGGTTATCGCCACATGTGCATAAAAGTTCTGGCCTCTCAAAGAGTAAATAAATTTTCTATAAAAAAATAAATATTTGACAACATCAACAGAAAAAAAAACCAGGTTTATAACTAATATACATGATACATATTACATCAAGAAAGCAACCCTTACCCCCAGTTTTAAAGGGAAAAAAACACTTCCCAGTTCAGATGTTAGACTTTAGACTTAATGTTCCCTTATTGTGCGTATGAGATTTAAGCGTTGCTTTCTTGATTTCACAAATGATCTGAGTTGAATGAAATGGCATGGGTAATTACTTTAAAAAAATATATAAATATAATGCACTACAGTTGCCATCTCATTTCCATGTACAAATTGTAATACATTCTGTCAAATAAGCAAAGCTAAATACAGTTTCCTGAGCAACATTCTGAAAAGAAGGTGTATTAAACAGATAACAAAAATAAAACAGGACATTTCTCCATCACATTTCTACACCACACATACTGCCAACTTATTTCTTGGACTTAACCCACATATTATTAAAAGCTAAATGAAGCCATGATTTGGACCATTATGATTAAAGCAACTGGCATATAATTTTAACTTACAAAAAAACAACAACCGCTCAATGGTTAAAAAAACAACAACTGTGTGCTTTGTCTGTCGTATGTGTGTTTTCAAATATTCCATCAAATCAGAAATTTAATAGACAGGTGGAAAATGACAATTAACATGTGTTTTTAGACATTTGTGTAGCTAATTGTACTTATGAGCATGTCATCCTGAACATAATGGTGTACTTAAATGATTTATTGTAATGGTATGCTTGCAAATCTTTCATGAGAAGACGTCAAATCTTTGTTTTACTTGCTTATCAAATTCAAATCTAGATGAATCGGAGTAAGATAGGACAAAAAAAAAACCCAGGCCATGAACTGCCTGCACTACAAAAATGATCAAGAGCATATTATGAAATGGATATCTGTCATGAGATGGCAACTACATACCAGGAGCAAGTTTTATGTGCCAATCTCAACTCTCAAACAGGAATTATCACAAACTTTGAGTAATCTATAAAAGTTCAGGCAAAAATGCTCTCAGTCAATTTAAATTTAAAGAAAAATTTCAGTTTCATTCACTATAAATTTTGCAAGCTTGCTTTTGGTATGCTGTTCCAGTGCATATTCTATATAATATGAGCTATAAGTATCAATTTGACTGAAATCACAAAAAGATAAAGGTAGGAATGACCATGTTTGGGAATGTGAGAAGAATGAAAAGAAAATATTGGTGCTATATACCAGGTATGACCACCACAGAGCGAGGACTAGGAATTCCACACTGGGGTCAAGTTGCAAAGGCAACTGACCAGGAGTCATGATTTCAAGCACGCTGTCTACAGCTTCCCGAGCTTTGCTTCCTCTTCTTCCATGGGGGAACATAAAGTTCAACAATGTTAGAATAGATGCCAAGATTAACATAATAACTATGAACTTATTTCTGTGTTCTTTTCCTCTTTTATTTTAGTTTCTATATAACAGTATGCCTATCAATATGTAATCTAGGATGCGTCATTACTGAGTTCAACATCCATAGCATATATTCCCTAAAGATAAACATGTATATCTGCACACACACTTGGCTCTCTCAATTCAAATGAGTATCACAGAATCGGAATAGTTTAGATTAAAATGGTCTCATGATGCGATTTATGGATTTATCTAACACAGGTATACATCTTTGCTTACACTATAAAACTAATGAACAACCATAAATTTATGTTCTGACTAAATTCAAAGAGCTATGTAAAAATTTAAAGAAATAATTTCTACCAATATCTATATATTATATAATATACATGGGAATAAGTCAGGCATTTTGTTCACCAAGCCTTAGATTTAAAGCAATAATGGATTATGAAGTTTAACTTTATCCCCATTTATACAAAGTATCTTTACTCACATAATTAATTCTTAACAGATCTCAAAACTTAAATGACTTACTAAAAAGACAAGAAGCTGAAAATGTATATTATATCTTAACAAAATCATTGCCTTGTAAAAAGGTCACAACCATCACAACTGCTCAATATCTAAAATTAGGACTGCATTAAACACTGCTGCGCTGAAAAGAATTATAATGAATATGTTCCCTGACTGCTTGGACACTGTGCCGCTGTGGACAGAGACCTCATTCACACAAAGCAAACATAAAGATAACAGTAGGATGATCATGAACAAATTTGGAATAACTCCTACTTTAAAAGGAGGGACCTAAAGCACACAGTGAATCCTTCACAAAATTAAATGAGCATCACATGTAAAAAAAAAAAAAATTAAAAAACCTTGCATAAAACATTAATATCAAAGTCAGACAAACACCTTTGGAACTTATTTTGCTCCAAAAGATATTCTATTTACTGTCATGCTCTTTTCATCTCTACATATGAATTTAAAAAGGGGTGAAAAAAAACCCAAGGAAGCACCTATGGTAACTAAGGATGTGTGAATCACATGCTGAAAAAAGGCATACAACTTGACAAAATAGTAACATAAATAGTATAGGACACATAATGCATGGTGTTAGTTTTATTCAATAAATGTCTAAAGATTTACTCCGAGTGAAACGTGGCTAAATGTAGAAAATCAAAGGAAATCAATAGGTTCAGTTTCAGACTAACTTTATAATTCTGATGAATCTCAGTTGCACAAACAACTAAGGTTTAAGAAACATTTTTAGATTACCTGAAATAATCAACAATTGGAAAATAAATTATACTGATATCAAAACCATATGTATAAGCAAAGCTTTAGATCAAAATAAGTTATAAGTTGACCCACACATTATACCAAAGTATTTAGACACAAAGAGAGCAGACCTGGTAAGGATATTAATGACCCGACATATTTTGAGTAATTTTCAATAAGACCATTATTTTTCAAAAGGCTTCACTGTAATATAAAAGCATTCCCTGAGCAAACGCTGGTTCATATTCCTTAATCTGCTCCTACATTCCTCCTAAATATCGTTGTCCCTAAGATTACTTACACATCTCAGGGAAAGAACATCATGAAAAAAAAAAGTAATATATTGCTTTCCAACACTGATAAGCAGTTACATTTCAAAAGACTTTGGTATACAGAATCACACAAAATTTTTATCAGAAAGCAATCAGTCATGATTAATTTATCTCACAAATTTAGCCATGCTGTCAAATTTTTCTCGAAATAAAAAAATTCATAGGAATTACAGAAAGGTAGCTTGGCAAAATGCGAATTTATCCTATTTTTTTCTCATGTTTAGAAAAGTAAGTATGTAAGTCACAAAATTGGCAAAAAAAATGCCTTCATTTTTGTTCGAGAAAAGCAATGAAAGCTCAACAGAGACTTATAGAGCAAATTGGCATTCATTGCATTTTGCCATGAAACCTTTCAATTACGTTTTGTGCAATTTAATAATCAGTGCATAGAATAATAAACTTGGACATTTTTTCAAATTTTACCAAAGTCTTCAGAAACTAATTTTTGTGATCCCTTTTCCCAGTGATGAATTAGCAAATATTCAAACCACATTTCAAGCATGAGGTATCACAATCCAAATTTTCTTCTTTTTTGCTTTGCTCTTTCCTTTTGTTTCAATGTTTGAGGCTGTTTTGGGGCTTTCTTTTGAGAGAAAAAGAAAGATTTGAAGTTTGCACATCACTACTGAAAGGGATCACAATGTCTGCTTGTCACACAAATTTCCTGGGGGTCTTACCTTCTCCTTTAGGACAGTCTTCTCTTCCTTCTCCTTCTTCCGAATTTCACTCACAAATTCCAGGAATATGGACTCTCTCTCCCGCATTTTGTCGATTCCTTTGAAGCGTTCTTCCTTCCCAAATTTGGCGGCGAAGTCACTGAATAATGACCTTTGAAACACAAAAATTGGATTTCATTTTTCTGATAATAAGAGTTCAAACCTGACAACTAAGTGAAGAGCTACACAAAACGCAGTATATGCAACAAAAGTCATTTTTAATAAACGCTATAGCCATGAGTCATTTACCTGACAAAAACCCCACCAGCTATCCTTGCTCTTAAAAGTAATGGAGCAACAAAGAATTATTTCTTCACCAACATTAAATGAAGGCTATGTACATGTATTGCATTTTTCTACATTTATTCCCCTAAACTCAAAGTGTTTTAAGACGAAGCTTTTCATGTTAAGATAATTCATTTTATAAAATCAATTTTCCCACATAGAAAAACAAAATACTAGAGAGAGAGAGAGGCAAGAAATAAAATCAACAACTCTTGAACTCCATCGACCTAGATCTATATCCTTACAATTTTCAATAGTAAAAAATCAAAGTTCCTTAAGTACCCATAGCAGTCAATATATGGGACAGATTAATCAAGCACAACTTTTATTGTTTAAATTATTATGCATGTGTGAAAGCAGTGAAATATATGACCGTTCAACGACTAAGCTAAAACTATATCAGAAACACTTTACAAGACCACAATCAGATTGCCTGACTGGATCATGATTTCATTGGTAAGACTTTTTCATACCCATTTAACAAATAACATGAAAAATTCATGTCTTCATATTTCCATGAGTTATATGTGTAGCCTCAGAATTAAAGCTACTCCAAACGTATAACCGTTCGTCCATTCCTATAAACCCCCGCCCCCAAATTCTGCGCTTTGGCATAACAACCAGAAATTTCCAGTGTTAAGGTATTCCAAAGGCTACAAGATACTCAAAACTGAGACATACTTTCCATGGAGTTTGCTTTCCTCCAACAGCTGCCGGAAGGCCTCCTTCTTCTCCTTGATGCGGCGATTCTTTTCACGGCGTTCTTCCTCGGCTCTTTCTTTAACATACTGTTCAAATACCTGCTTCCGTTCACGGGACGTCAGTAGCAAGTATCGTTGATCAAAAACAATTTTGTGCAATTCTTTCTCCCATGTAGAAAAGACAGAAACCTATAGAGACAAAAAAGAGTAAAAAAAACATGTATGCTCAAGAACTTCCAACGTCTCAGAGTCTTCTCTCATAACATGCCTTTATACATCTCAGTCTGCATGGAGAGAAGAGATTGTACTTTAAGCAGATGGGGCATGGTAGATGCCTTACATGTCTCCGAGAGAAAGAGATCTCATTCAAATGCCTCCTGTTCACAAGGACCAAAGAGTTTCACTTTAAGTAGAAAACAAATTTCTTGTTATAGCAATACCCAAAGGAAAGGCAACTACAATACAAAAGTGTACTCTGTTTACTCTTCTTGAATCATTACAAAAAAATGATAAAATGGCACCCGGTTAATAACATTTTTATGCATATCACATTTGACATTTATGAACATCCTCTTCCAATGTACAGACTACTCAGTAATTACCAAAGAAAGGTCAAATACATTATTCAACATTTTATTCATATAAGGATCAATAAAATTACATACCTCCTTTTCTGCAAGCATGTCTCTGAACTGTTTCATCCTTATATCCAAAGGTACTATAGCCCTCTGACGAGCTGCCTGCACCTCAGCCTCAATTGCTGCTTCTTTCCCAATGTCAATCTGTTTAGAACCACCTTCCTTTTTCTCTTCCTTCGTTTCGGTCTCAACCCTGAGAACAAGTGATACAAGTTTACAATACAAATAGTAAATCTTACAAGCTAGAGCTCCTCCACATTAAAAATATTGCACAAAATGTGAATGCTATGCACTGAGACAAACTTTACCCTGTAACTTGTGTAGTTATCATCACCATCTTGATCATGATACCCTTTTTTTATTTTTCTCGTCTAGACCTTGTTACAGTAGTGACAATTGTGAGCAAAATGCATGGGCCATCAACTCATTGAACCACCACAATGGGACAAGCATCAAGTTGGTGGTATAGAGGGCCAGAGGTACAACAGGATTTTGAACATGTTCTCTCTGACAAATAGTACTGATTGCACACCTCTAGGTCCTCAACTTTAATAATATCACAGCTGCAATTTTTTCTGTTTGATTTTGCCACTACATCCTCATAATCCAACAGTCACTGGATGATTCACGGCCAGTAGTTAACTACAAACTGAGTAAGTGACCATAGGTACATCTCTGAAATACCTATGTTTGTTTGTTAGTTTGGTTAGGGTTTTAGGGCCCCATCGACTCTTATAAGGTCATTTCGGCGCCCAGAACCATTCCAAAGTATTTTTGGGGTAGGGATTCATTTTGAATTTTGCCCTGGCGGCGGCCTAATACGCCTACTCTTTTTAATTTTCAACCACCGAGGGATCTTTAATGTGCGCAACATAAACACAGGTTTTTCATCCTTGTCTGAGAAGACTAGGTGTTTTGATCTTACCTACCCTAAGATCAGGGGTGTAATTGAAAGAGGAGTAGACAAGGAAGAAGAGAATAGAACCAAGGCAGGTGACAAGAGTAGTAGGAATTTGGAGGAGACAAAGGAGAGAGAGAGGAAGAGTCAGAAAATTTGAAAGAGTAGACAAGGCATAGAAAGAGAAAAAGAAGAAATTTATTGGGGATAACATGCCAGCACCGCCCCGGGATCGAACCCACAATCTATATCCATTCATGAAATTTACAAGGGGAGTCAAAGCAACTAAAGATGAGTTGATCACTGGCAATATTGTTCACACCTTTAAATGTTTTATTTTGGTTTTCAGAATGTGCTGCCTACACGCACTCAGGGTTAATACACACATGAGAAGATCAAATTCAAGACTTTTTCAAGACTGCAGAAAAAAAATTCAAGACCTTAACAAGAAGCAATTCTCGGCATGTAACGCCTCATTAATTAAGATAATTATTGAACAATCTAATTTTAACTGCTCATATATCGGACACCATGCTAAATCAT